>JAJHUR010138476.1:0-31896 GCA_027495735.1 Lutjanus campechanus
TTTTTTAAAACTTTATTCAACTTAACAAAAAACATAGCAAACAAACAGCATAGCAAAGTACACAACACAATAGAGAGAGCTGATAATATGATATTCTCGCAATAATTAAAAATAACAACATGTTTGTTTGTCATGTTGTCTTGATAACAAATTATATCCTCTGTAAGAGTAAAACAGCTGCTGTTTTTGTTAGAATTATGAAGTTTGTTACCAAATAGAATGAATACATGTTTGTATTTTTATTAGAACTAGCATGGATCTTTCATTATGCTCATGTTTTTGATGCCCCAATACATTTTAGATGTTTGTTTGTGTTTTCAAAGATATTTTCTTAGTATTTACAATCTAATCTTGAACACGCAAAAGTTCATTACAAATGTATATTTTACAGTCAGAATGACAAACAAACACGAACCTGAACAATGGAGTTTCCTTTCCTAAAGGTTTACTTTTCAAAACAAAAGTCTTTCAGACCACAGTTTCAGATGGTGTGTGTTGGGTCTGAAAATATGCAAATGTAAGAAACTGCAGCATCATCTTGAGGCTTTTCAGACTAGACATGGTTTGATAATGTGGCCGAATTTAAGTTGTTGTGAATTTTAGATTTAAAAAAAAAAATGTATTGTGTCATACCCTCTACCTCTGCTTAGCAGGCAGAGTCTCTCTCTCTCTCCCCCTCTCTCTCCCTCCTTGGGTGTGTTATATGGAGGTGGAGCAGAGCTTCACCTGTTGGAGCCCATCCTTAATCAAGACCTCTACAAAGACCCAGTCCTGCCACATGCCCCTTGCTACAACTTAGCGCCTGACTCAGTCACTTTTTTTGTTTTTGTTCCGCCTGCAGTTCCATCTGCATCGTCCCTGATCTCCACCCTTCCAGCCTTGGATCCTACACCTCTTCACCCACTCTCCGGACCTGCTTGTCATCCTTGACTCAGCTCAGCTCCAGCCCCGGCACCAGCTCTAGCCCCTGCTCCAGCTCCAGCTGCAGTTCCAGCCCCAGCTCTAGGCCCAGGCTCAGCAAACCCTCCTGCTCAACTCAGCCAGCCACAGCCCAGATCCTCCACTATCCGGTTTTGAAATAAATATTCCTTTAACCCCAAACTCCTAGTCTCTTGCTTCCTTGTGTCTCGCACTTGGGTTCTCCTGCTCAGCCTTTGTGTAGAACACCAAAAGACCAAAACAAAACTCCCTCTCTCCATAATTTTCATCTTCCTTGATACACATTATGTTCAAAAAGTAATTTGTTGCTATTTTGATGCCCTTCTTCATCATTTTATTCTTAATTGTTCATTTCTAGTTTGCTAAGTTTTAATGTCTAAATTTCCTAATTAATGTCTACATGCCAAAAGAGAGTAAGTGGCTCTTAGACCACCCACTAAGTAAGGTTGAATGAATGAAAAATGCTTGTTTGGGACTATTTTCAGTGGCAAATTAATTCACAATTTAGGCAGTTTATTTAGGCATGCAGGATGGTGTGTGTGGGATTGAGTCAAAATCCCACTATCAAGTCAGTTTATTCTGATATAGATTACATACAACTTGCATTTTCTACATCAAAATATGGACAACCCGCACTGGTTTTTACCATAGACAGTATAATTAATAGTGGACAGAGCTTCTATGAGGTCACCCATACGTCACTGTGAAGCTCTCAGTGTGGCGTGTGGCGAATGAAGCTGCTACTTAGCGGCTAGCCATCTGTGATGGCACTGACCTGTCACTTAAAGTAGCTATGCCCTTAATTATACATAATTTTAAGACTTTAAGAGTACAGTTTTCATGAATGAGAAAATTAAAACTAAGGCTGGGCAATATATCAATATTACACTGTATTGCGAGACTAGATACTGTGATTAATTTTGGATATTGTTTTATCATCAATATTGCTGCAATATTGATATTGTGGAATTTGGTCAAAAATATTGTAAGATTTGATTTTCTCCATAGTGCCCAATAGTAATACACAAACGCATTTTATCGCCTTAGTCATTTCTACGTCTTGGAGCACACAGCATGTCGTCAATAACTGTCCTATCTTATGAAATCTCACTATTGTGGAAGGTTTTTCAGCTACATGTTCCCCACATGTTTATTTCTGCTCTAAAGTCTCGTATTTTAATGTGGAGGTCTGTGGTGATAGACTCACTTTTGGAGCCAGCCTAATGTGGACAATCAAGGAACTGCAGTTTTTGGCACCATGTTCATTTTTCAACCCTGGATGTTGCCACTCGGTTGTTACGTCTTTGTCCGACTTTCCACCTCGCTGGTCTTCTGCGCATTAGTGTAGGAAGAGGCGGGGCTGCAGCCTCTGCTAGTGGCGGATACCTACCTAACATCCTAGACACAACTGTCAATCGACATTGTATATCAGTAAAATGTTAAGAATTTGACCAAATAGCATTTCTGGCACCAACTAGTAAGGACAGCAACATTTAATTGAACTCGTCAACCACTGACTTGTTTTTAATAGTTTCTGAACAATGGAGCTCTGTGGCACAGAGGAAGGGATCAAAAGATTTTTTTTCTGCAGCTCAGGTATTTTAGTGAACTCAGTGTACATTTCTTCCTCATTTCTGATATTCTCTCTGTTTACGTCACAGCAGGATTGTTCTGCATTTGGCCACAGTCATGTTCCTAATCTCAGACATTTACTGTCTGAGGCCACGCAGGAGCCACACTTTCACTTTCTTTTACTCTTACAGTAACAGAAAATAACGTGCCAGAACAGACTCCTGAACAGACCCCTGCTGCTCTGCAGTGATTCACCGCACAGGCAGCCAGCACTGATACTGTTGATGCTATCAGAGGATACCACTAAGGAGTGGGTGGTCCTCTCTTTTGGGAACTTGAACTCAGGAATGTGTTCCCCTTGCTGATCTGAGATCAAGGCATGTTGGAGCATGATTCTTCTCCCCAAATGTCATGTGTAAGTACGTCTAACAATATTGAGATTAAGAGTAAAGAGGCAACATGTGAGTATGGGAACATGGCAGCAGAGGCATCAACAAACACGGGAAAAAAGAAATATTTATTTTGTGCATCCGCTCTTATTCTCAGTGATAAATGACACATGCAAATTTATGCAATTTCAAATTATAAATAGTAGAGCAACAGAGAGTGTCTGTGCCGATGACACGTAGGCTTGACCAGTGATGACAAACATCACTTCTGTTTGTTTACAGGGGTGGAAAATGTTGTAGGCAGAGTCCAAACAACAAGACGGATCTTATCAGTTGCTATCGTTGTCACATCAGTTTTATCACTGCTGCAGTAATGTGCTTCAGGCTTGTCTGTGTGTGTGTGTGTGTGTGTGAGCGTGCTGACGTACCTTATTAATGAAAGCTCTGAGGGCGGCAAAAACGTGTCTGAGTGCCGCTTCTGATTGGCTGACTTTAAGGAAGGTCAGATACACGTCAAACACCTTCTTCATCAGGGGGTTGTGACCATCGTTGTCCAGCAGCTGGGTCTGACGCACATAAGCAGAGAGAATTATTTTTACAACTGGGGGGACACTACACTGACATTATTCCCTGGAGACACCGCACACCGAAAACCCCACCTTAAAGGGATAGTTCAGATTATTTAAAGATTTTGAAACACCAAAGATGCAAAATAACTAGGGCTGTCAAAATTAACGCGTTAACGCGGATTAATCCATCATCATGATTAATCTGATTAAAAATTTTAACGCAATTAACGCATCTGCAGCGCAGAATGACTCAAAGTCCCTGAAACTTGTCTTGTCTGGTCTTGTCCAAGTAGACTTACCATCGCGCATGCCGCCGCACATGCACAAAAGTTGATCCGGTAGTGGCATATATATAGATATGTATAATAAAGGCTAGATGTCTTAAGGCGGAGTCTCTAACGGCATCACCAGGTGGCCATCTTACCCCAGGCAAGCTCTCTGGCGGAGTCTGTGGTATGTGAAGGAAGGTGAGTGATCTGCACAAACGTAAATACTCGTATCTTGCTGAAATCTTGATGGATTTACAAACGGTTTGGTTTCTTACAAACGTTATTAACGTGGCTACAATTCTGGATGTTTGACCGGAAGTGTGACATAATTATCCATAAGTGCAGTGTTACAACTACCCCTCTGATATTTATAACATAGCAAACCGTTTGAAAATTGGTAGAAAATTGAGCAAGTTATGGTTATTTAAAAAGTATGCACCACTACAACACAATGTTATGGGTGAGCCAGCTGACTGTGGTAAGATGACCGCCAATGCGGACGTGCGATTGCATTGGCCGGCAGCGCAGAGGAGACATCTAGCCTTTATTATACATATCTATGTATATATTCCCTTCTTTCTTGAGTCTGTTTGCTCATGCAAAATGAAACGTGATTAATATAGATTAAAAATGAATGATATTTAATCGTGATTAATCGAAATTAATCCACAGTAACCCTGTGATTAATCTGATTAAAAATTTTAATCGTTTGACAGCACTAAAAATAACACAAACAAACTAACAGATAGAGAGGGGCAGATCAGCAACTTCTGTGTTATGCGAGGTAAAATGACTAATTTCACCCATGGAGTTTGGTTGGTTTGCTTTGTTAGGAGAGAGAGATATCTGGCTTATATACCAGCGGTTTTGTGTCAGAAAAAGCTGTCTAATGGCAAGGTTAAGTGGTGAATATATTCTAAATATAGCGTACAGTTAAACTGATAATGACGTTTTTAAGTGGCTAAAATACCTTCTGTTGCTGACCCTCTCCCCACCATTGCATTGCTTCCATGCTGATATTCCTCTCTGCCTCTTGAAATAACCCGAACTATCCCTTTAACAACTCTGTAACACACACACAACCATGCCCTGACATACCCTCCGCCCACTACTTTCACTGACTCAAATGTGACAACCAACATTTTCAAACCAGTGAAGACATGTGGTGACTTGCACTGTGGCACGTAT
Organism: Lutjanus campechanus; assembly: GCA_027495735.1. Classification (NCBI taxonomy): domain Eukaryota; kingdom Metazoa; phylum Chordata; class Actinopteri; order Lutjaniformes; family Lutjanidae; genus Lutjanus; species Lutjanus campechanus. Next base: position 4,927 of record JAJHUR010138476.1, read on the forward strand.
TTGAAACTGAAAGAGATAAGTTTGGTTGTATGTGTGTGTGTCGCTGACCTTGAAACACTGAGTGAAGAGAGAGAGGACATCCAGGACACTGAGGCAGACCTCGGTGGACATGTTGCCCTCCAGCAGAGCCTGATGGTGGATTTCTGCTTCTGAAGGCCCCGTCCCTTGAAAACAAACACTTAATTAAACTTAAAAAAAGACAGGACACTGGATATGGCAGGGTTTCTCCATGACAATTTTGACAATAAGTCTTCAATGACATCCTTTTATTTCATAACTGAATTGTGACGATGATGTAAATGAAGAAAAATATTGACAACAAAAAAGACGAGATGAAATATCTGGCTCTGTTCTGGCGGACAACATAAGTTAGTAGATCACAGAACGCAAGCATCTAAAAGCACTAATGAGCTAGTTTAAAAAGTCTGAGCTTCATCTTCACTGGCGGCCAGTCAGGCGGGAAGAAAAAGGAGACTGTGGACACTTTTCTCTTCTTTTGCTCCATGTAAAGTTAATCAATGTGATGTTTCCCAGATAATCTTCATCTGCCTTAAGAATGTTATTAAAGTTCAGTTAAACATGATGCTGAATTTCACAGAAAACCTCAGTAATTAACTGTATAAAAAGTCTGCTTTGTCAGGTGAAACATGATTAGTGTCTGAAATCCAGTGTGACACATCAATGTTTAAGGGATTCATTATCCTTCAAAATGGAACCGCCTGCGTGTGCGTGGGCGTGAAAGCCCGGATGACCAAACACAGTTCAAAGTAAACTTAAATCACTGGAATATTTAACAGCCAGGAATAATATTCTTTGGTAAAATCCATGGCAGCATCATGAAACCATGTGAGGACGTGATGAACAAAACACTGACTAAAGTTTTGACTAAATCCCACGTGGATTTTGATGTACGTCTATATTCTTGCTGTTACGGTACCTGTGCCTGGAGAGGCCAAAGAGGACAAAAGACTCCCATAACAGCAATAATTTCTCACATTATACTCTTTCTAATTTGACAAAAACATTTTTATAATAGAAAATTAAAGGGAAAGTCAGCTCAAATTACATTATATTATGCATAATTTCCTCATATTTGAACTTTCACATTTGGGTTTACTTACATTTTCAGTGGAGTCCTGTTTGACGATGGCCCTGACTATGTCATAATAACTATGTGAAATTTTACTGTTCAGTTTTATAGAAAATTCTGAATGGTATAATATAATTTGAGCTGACTCTCCCTTTCCTTTCCTTAAAAAAACTCAACAGTGAAATAATTTCTCAGGATATGAATGAATGAGGATGTCATCCACGCTTCAGAGGCCTTAATTCTGTGTTTGCGTGTATTGATCTCTGGTGTGGCATCACAAAGCCTTTGCTGCATATTTAATGTCACGGTTCAGCTGAAAGGCAAACTCCCTTCCAAACAACTTTTCTCATCAAGTTTCATTGTGGATTTTACGCACTGATGCATTAATCTGGGATGGTCAGATATCAGTTACACGAAGCTCACAGACGTGTCTGAGGCTCTGCTGTCTGTTCAGGAACAAACATCTCTGCTTCATTTCCACTCAGGTACAAACTTGGTATTGTATCTTGGCGTAGCTTTATTTACTTTACAGAGAACAGCCTACTTTTTGTGTCGCCAACAGTATTTGTTTTTGAGATTAACTTTAACAGCTCGTGTAACTGGCACCTCACTACAGCTCTCCAAATCCAGCTGTCACGTTCAAATCCGCTTTAACAACCACAACATTTTGATTTAACTCAAGTGGAGACTTGTTTAGTTTTGCAAAAAAGTGGAAACTGCTGCTCTATGATAAATCTGCTGTTTTCTAATGGTCTTTTGACTGTGCATTTACTAGAAAAACATGTGAATCAAGTTGATAACAGAAGTCTGCATTTATTTAATTACTGTACTTTCATGGTTTGGGGGGGACAAATGAACTCTACAGTAATTTAACAGTAATTCCCTACAAAATTTCCCAGAAATATCTATAATTTAACTATATAATTTACCTCAAATTAAAGAGACATAATGTAATATGTATAAGGAGCCAATACATGATTTAATGGTCACATAGTTGTAAGGTAGTATTTTTTTAATGCAGTTATCTCAATAAGTTATCCCCGATTACTGATTAAAGCATCAGACTGTACTTCTAATACAGGCACAAATTGCATTGTGTCTTTCTGTTAGAAATAACATGCAGATCTAGGGGTGTCACAGTTTCAATATTAAAACAGAAATTGTTCGAAAGGAGCTGCCACTTTTAATAATCGAAATCGAGGAAGATTATCCCAGTATTTTGTCTCCACCCTGCTAACTCGCAGCGTCAGGTGCATGTCCAGAGAACCAAAAACAAACAAACAACAAAAAAGAAAACACTTCAAAGATGCGACAGTGTAGCTTACCGGACATTATGGCGTTATGTCACAACCAATATCATTATGGACTATCTTTTTAAAGAAGAATTTTAAAAAAATAAAAATCAAGACTTGATAGTCTGACAACAGCATATCAATCAGAGCTAAAACAGAAAGTTTAAATCGAAAAACAAATCAAACCGAATAGAATCGTGACACCACCACTCAGATCAGATGGTCCACTCTTATGAATTTAAACAGAACGGTGGTGCCAATATAACGCAAATTTGAAACACACACACACACACAAAAAAAAATGTTGTTCTGAGAGTGACCAGCAGTCTGACAATCTTTTGAACATGAAACCACGTGAAAGAAAATAAAAAAGCCTGTTAATCGAGTCCACAGATGTTCTTGTAAACACTTTCATGTGGGATCTGCTTCTTGCAATCTACTTTTGATTCTGCTGTTTGCAGTAGAATCTACTTGAACTTAATTTCTTTCAACTGGAGAGAAAATAGTTCCAACATGAAAGGCTGAACATGAAATTTCTGGGCAGAGACACACTGGTGTTCAATGTCTCAAATGTTTTTTTTTGTTTTTTTTTTGTTCTTTGAGCACCACAAGCCAAGTGCCTTCTAGTCCCATTATTGATTATTATTGAAATGAAACACCTGAGAGTTTTCTTATTAACTGGTCTGTGTGTGCACGCGCGTGTGTGTGGTTACCTATATTGAGAGTGAGGGAGGCCTCCATGGTGCTGAACTGGCTTATCTTAGTCTGCATGAGGCTGGCTCGGTTGCAGCGCATAGGCGGCATCGTCTGAGACTTCCTGTCTGAGGAGAACAGCTTGGACACACACACCTCCTGACTCCTGTATGAATAATACATCCACAGGAAGAAAGAGAGATAGAAAGTGCTTTTATTTGTTTGAAAGAGAAGAGAGGATGATACAGAAAGGAAATGGGAGCCTTTATCAGAAACTTTCTAACTAATCTGTAGATGTCTAACACGTTCTATTAACGATTACACAGAATAACTGCTCATAATAAGAAGGCAGATATCAAACAAGGCACATTTTTTCCTTCAGGAACAATGGGTGATGTAATTATTAACCCACCACACAAACATTATGAAATCCATGAAGACAACTTGGAATCAGGTTTCCCCTGAAGTGAATGTAGCTGGGTTTCAAGTCAGATGTTGGACAGATAAGGCAGGCATGACAGGTAAGACAAATGTTTTCCAGACTTACCGCCCAATGTTCCTTTTCCCAACGTAACGGAACTGAACCAGGCAGGTTCTGCACAGAGAGAACAAAAACATATTTTGCTAAAAACAGATTTTAGCAAGAACAGGGGAAGTATGCATGAATGCACTGCTCAAATCACTTATTTTTCAGTTCTGGTACTTTTCAAGTAACCTTTTTAAAAAAAAATCTATTTTAATCTTTGATCTTATTTAGTTTTGGTTAGCAGTGTCTGAGGAATGCCATCTGTGTTTCATTGGTTAATCAGGGAGATGATTAACCAAGTAAGTGGAGGAACTTACAGCAAAGCAAAAGTAAAAAGGAAATTCATTTATTTGCTTTTTCAATTATGTAGTTCTTTTTATGGTTATGGAGCCATAAAAGAACACTCATCATGCAACAGCTGAGTACAGAAGCCCTGAGATGCACGTGAGAATAAACATTCTGGTGATCCATTTTCTAAGTCTGATCTAAATTGTTTTTTCACTTGAGTGCATGGCTTAAGAAAAGGAAAAAAAAGGTTTTGCCAGGATAATTTCCTAAGTTACTGTTTACTGGCCTCCAAAATCAACAAAATTTGAAAGTTCCTTGTAGTAGCTTTAAGTGCACCGCCCCATGTTCTTATTTATGTGAGGGCAAAACTAAGTTCCGAGCCTGTTTGGCCATGGTGAGTAACTGTGCTGGTGAGGCAGAGCGAAACTCAGAGAGAATAGAAATTGTTCTGTATGACACAAGAAAGAATCACTGGAGAGGAAGCGCAGTGGCTACTCAGAGAGGTGTTCAGGGCCTCTCAGAGCCTAGACTGACCAGACTAGTTTATTAGAGTGGGATGAGGGGTGGGGAAGAATTTCTTTATTTGTATTTCTTTATTCTATTATTATTATTGTTCTTGAAATCCAGCAAAGAAGAAGAAGAAGTTCTAAATAGAACTAACTTCAAAAAATTCAACAAGCCTAACAAGGGCTCAATCCAGCTGATGGGTCAATATCAGACTTCAAACTTAAAAATTCTGGGGGTTTTTTTGTGTGTGTTTTAATTTTATAAATTAACCTTTTGAACTTCACGGTAACATGCTGCATAGCTAAAAGGGCTGTTCTTGTAGGCTGGGGCAATGTTGGATTAATGCTGTAATAACTGAGGGACAGTCAAGAGAAACTCTGTGAACGTTTAGCCTAACTTTAAGGCAACTGAACAATGAGTAGTAGGTCGGGTGATGTAACTGCTTCCTTCATGCAGCTTTTGTGGAAGTTTATCTTGCAGCACGACCTGTGTTAGTTTTGTTGCTGTGCGGAAGCCGGACGATCCTGCTCTTTGATCTGGTGTGTGTTCATGTTGCTGCTGTATACAAATTTATTTTAAGTTCCTCTCCAGTCATGTTTTAAACAATATAAAATGCTTCTATTTAGAACAATGGGTAGTGGTGCACTTCAGCTTCTTGTGGCTAAAATGTGTATTACAACAACTAACACTCCCGACAAAAAAGAGATCATCTGGAAAAACTTTATACCCCACAGTTTTAAGGAACTTAGAAATTAAATAGATTATCCTGGCAAAGCCATTTTTTTCTGCTGCTTTTTAAGTAAACACAGGATAGAAATCAATTTGGATCAGATAAGAAAAAAGTGATCATTAGAATTTTTTTCCCCCACTTGCCTGTCAGCAGTTCAACAGCTGATGGAAAACTGTTGTGCAACAGTGCAACCTAAAACTGTTGACTTAAAGCCATTAGACCTGACAGAACAGATACGTGGTTACACAGTGTCATTTTCACTGCAGTACAACAGGCCATTATGTGGTGAGGAATTGTTTTTTGTGTATACTACTCACTCGAGCAAACTGAGGAAGTTCATGATGTCTTGTGGATTGACTTTGTTCCAGTAGGCATTCAGAGTGTCTGTGAACAAACAGACCATCAAAATTGATTTGCAGAAGTTTTTTTAATCCAACATTTATCAAGGTGTTGTCAAGTCTGAATAAATATTTCCTGTTGATTTTAGAGGAGTCATGTATGCTAAATCAACCAAACATCCTGGATGGCAGATGTCTGCGTAGCAATCCTTGATCTCATTGTTCGTGCTAATAGCCAAGTTTCCACATAGGTGTTATCCCAAAATAGCAGAGGGGACAGTTATGTCATATCCTGCGTATGTCGAACGAAGGCCTTGACTGTGGGGTGTGTGTAAAGATCATCACTGACCCTCTGACAGGGTCTTGACGATGTGCAGGAAGGAGAGCAGGAGGCCCTTGATCTCATAGTGCCCCAGTCTGCCGATGGGAGGCATGGGGCTGCTGCTCATGGTGGAGCCACGTCTCTGCAGCTGCACAAAAAAGCACAACACACACACAAAAACACACAGTCAGTGGTGAAATATTACAGTTCAAACTGATTCAGCCAAACAAAAACAAGAAATGGGCAGGGATTGCATGGAACGGTGGAGACACTACACACCTACACTTATGTAGACAAAGCCTGAGGTGGAAAACGGCACCACTGAATTTATTAATTTAAGGGATAAGTCCGGTATTTTTTTTATATTTGTTTGTTTGCACTGACTCCATGTTTGATACTTGTTTGGGGTCAGAGATTAGAGCAGTGGTGCCCAAAGTTTTTCCCTTGGAGAGCCAAAACCGAAACACTTAATGGAAAATGGTACCAGGAGTACTATGCCCTGAGGACAAGAATTGGGAAACACTGGTTTAGTCTATAAAATATTTTTTAAAAATTGTGAAAAAAGCTCAAAGCCACAATTTCATCCCAAAGTGACATCTTCAAACTGCCTCCTTTGTCCAACCAACATCCAAAAAAAGACTATTCATTTACAATCAAAAATGACCAAAACAAAAGCAGCAAATCCTCACATTTAAGAAGCTGGAACCAACAAATGTTTGACTTTTTTCCTGAAAAATAACAATAAATAGCAATTCATTTTCTTTTGATCAACTTATCAATTAATCAACTAATTGTTGCAGCTCTACTCTCAATACTCTCCAAACGGCTACCTCCAGGGCTGAAAAATTATACCAATGCAGAAGTGCCAAAACCTGTAGTTCCTCATATGGCCTCTGTTTTGGCTCCAAAAGCGGATCAATCCTCACAGACTTCCACATTAAAACGTCAAATTTTACAACAGAAATGAACGTGTTTACAGCCTGGCACAAAAAAAAACAGTCCACAGCTAATTTGCCTGTTCATGACAACTGTGCAGGAAGTGAATTTCTTATATAACTCACCTATTTAAATTCTACTAAGGCTTAAAGTCATGCATAATTAAGGGCGTCCCCGCTTTGGGCGACAAGTCAGTGCTGTCCCAGCAGGGCAAGCCGTTAGGTTGCTGCCTAATTCGGCACCATGCTCCATCACTTTGCCCATTTTCGGGTTGGCTGGAATTAGCCGAAGCGCAGCCAAGATGGCGACGGCCAGAGCCACCACACTGTGAGCATCACAATGGCTCTTCAGAAACCTTCACCTGTGGGTGATGTCACCATGTTTTATACAGTGTATGTTGTCAACACAAGTTCATCTTTATATCACAACAGTGTGTCTCACATGAACAGTTTTTGGACAGTAATGGAGCTCTGTGACACACAGGAAGGAGCTATATCAGGCTTTGGCTACTCTGTAGTCGGAACAATTCCCTGTTGGTTTTGGTTGGCACGAGGGATTTGGCGATAGTGGGAAAACTAGAGAACATAGTCAGACATATCCATCAAAGGGTGTGGTTGAGGAGGTTACAAACGATTCAACTCTACCAGAAAGAGAGAAGATCTTTGTAAAGATTTCTGTGGACTCTCATGTCCACACATGCTCTACACATGAATAACATTATTGCTGTACTACTTGTTTCTGATAAACACATGAAAAATAAAGTTGTTCAGATCATGATGTTGTCTGGAAGTGCAGACATCTGCAGTGTATGTCAAGGTTTAAGTTCAGGGGAACCTAGAGGTCAAGAGGCCACGAGGTGACCAAAAGTTGCATCAATGAAAGTTACTGTTAACCACTGGGCTGTTTTGACAACAACAATAAACCGGAGACGGTGTGCTGAAAAGTAGCACTGATGCATATTCACATAGATGATAAACAGTCCTCTCCAGTCCGTCTATATCCAACATCTGGATGCATGAACTGACAGCAGATGCACACTCAGCTCTGGAATCAGACCAGGAAACATGAATAAGTCTGCATATCTTCCTGTCTCATATGGAGTCCCCCAGTGCAGGGGGGGAGGCCCGATTGATGATAGACATCTGTAGTCTTTGATGTGTGTTAAACGAAGATTAATTCCATCTCATTTAATGTGCCACAGTTGCGCAGCAGGACCGGTGGGGGGTTTGTTATGTCTGTACCGTGTTCAGAGGCAGCAGACTCTTCACACTGAGAGGACAGTGTAGCACTGTTCAAAAGCAACAGGGACGTAGCATTTTTTTAAACATTATTTTTATGACAGTTTGTTATGAGAAAATGGACTGTGGAGAGCGGAGATCCGGACCCAAAACAGTGTGTGTACGTGGCATGAGCCTCACTCAAGGGTTCAACGTTAATGTTTTTCGTTTGCCTGTTCGGGTAAGTGGGACAGAAATCCACTCACCTGTTTTAAACTTTCACTTGCCTCTGTATAAACTGTTTCATTTATTATTTATTAAGAATAAAGTTAATTGTCATGTTTAATCTAGGGCTGCAATGGCTATTAAATGTCAGATAATAGTAACTGATAATAATAATTGATGTCCTTAAATATCTTGTTATGTCAGTCGAAAACCCAAAGATATTAACAACTGCCACATGCCACGATTAATTTTACATTAATCGTGGCATTATATTCCTGTTTTTATGTTGTATTCTATCTTTTTTATATGAAAGACTTGGTACCGATTATTTCTTTGTTGTAAAGCACTGTGTGCTTTCTTGTATGAAAGCGGCTATACAAATAAAGTTTATTAATATTATTTTTATTATTATTATCATTTTTATTATTATATACCTTTTTACCACTTGCCTGTTTGAGCTATTGAGTTGCTAGATTTGCCTGCCCGATATGGCATATTACTTGCCCCTGGGCAAACAGACAATGTTTATTGTTGACCCCTGCAGCCCTCTGGCTGTTAAAAGTTTTATACAAATCTCTTACAGAGTAACAGACAGAACAGATCAAATCAAAATGTTCAGACTTTTAAAATGGCAGCAAAGCAAATATGCATCATGAAAGGTTGTCAAAAGTATCAATACAAGTGATCAAAACAATACAATATCCTTTAATTATCATATTGGAAGTACCAAAGCTATTAAAGCTTTTCATCATCAGTTCTGTCACACATTTTTGGATTTGGATATTGCGCTTCGCCACGTAGCGATTTTGATGATATTTGGATTAATTGTGCAGCCCTACTAAGGACTTTTTTTTGCTGGTGTATCAAATAACGTATTGTTTTTCATAGTAGTATCATATCAAAGTTAAAAATTCTGGTATTGTGACAACTCTAGTGTTCGGCGGCCTGTCAGCCAGGTGTGAAATGTTCTCACCTCAATGCTGTCTGGTGTTCCTGGGTCCATGAACAGGGAGCCTCTGGAGTCCTCTCTCCTCACAATGTGGCCATTCTGAGCTGGCAGAGCTGAAGCCAAGACAGTTATTGTTAATGTCAACAGAAGGCAGCGCAATAAATTATGCTCTCTGACCTAATGCTCACAAACTCACTGCCAGTAATATTTGCACAATAATGGATTTAGGCAGATACTGGAAACAGAAATAGAAACCAGATGGACTGAAATCCCTACGCCTGCATATTTGGCTGGTCATTCCTACTGATAACATGACACATGTCAGATCTTCATAAACCATCCGTTCAGGGGGAACTCTTAACTTTTACACAGCAGGATCACTTAACCACCCAGAGGAAACACAGCTGAGTCTGTGAACCGTGTCACTGGCGGCGCTGAGGAGACTTTGTCAAGTCTGAGAACATAACCTTAACTCAGGTCAGCAGGGAAATTAAGCTACTGGATTGCATTGTGGGAAGTGTGTTCAAGGGCTCACAGTAGAGACTATAGGTCAGGGGTATCCTTTATTTATTTTTAAGTTATCACTACTATGGGAAGATTCAGTTATTCATGGCCTCACAATCTTCTACATCAGTTCAACAACAGTACAGTATGTCAGAGGTGACGACATCCAACTGCCAAACCCTATCCCTATTGCAACAATTAACCCAAATTCAACCAATCTCCGTGAATTCTGCACAGCCTTGCAATTTCTGTCCAGTCACCACAACCAATCATAGCAGTCCCCAGTGCCAACCTCATACATGTAGGTCTCAATGAAGCAACTAAAGGCTTTATAATTTACGATTTACAAAAACAACAAATAAAATCATATACCATAGATTGGCTGAAGAGATTAAAAATATAAAATGATCAATTTTATATGGAGGAGTGTGGAGGATGAATTGAACAGTCTCACAGCCTGAGAGAAGAAGCTTCTCTTCAGTCTGGTGGTCCGGCAGTGGATACTTCTGCATCTCCTGTCTGATGGCAGCAAGGTGAGCAGGTTGTAGCCAGGGTGGGTGTCATCTTTTAGTATCCGTTGGGATATATAAGATATTTAGCACAGGCCTCCAAACTGTTTTACCACCTTCCCAAAACTTAGGGGGAGCCCGAAAACATACAGATAACAACCACACTGACACGGCTGCCCGCTGATGTGTCTGTGTCTATGTGTCTGTTTATCAGCCCTGTGAGAGCAGGGCAGTATTCCATCAAGGCTTTTAAATAAGTCTGCGCTTAAGTGAAAAAGCTTGACCTGAATTGACTTCAACTTCCAATCAAGGCTTAAGCCGTTCCACTAACACAATTTAGCCTGGTCCAATCAATGCTAACTCAAGCCAGGCTAAAACAAACTTGCATTGTGAGCGTGCACGGAGAACATAAGCAGCCAAGAACAGCTGATTATCAAAGAGAGGATAAGATGACACAAATAGAAGAGAAAACAGGAGCGGTTTTCTTCTCAGCTGCAGAACAAGCTCTGAAGGTCAAACTACATAAATAATATAAAGGGTTCTCTATGAAAAAAGGCAAGTATTACCACAGTTTACAACCCAAAGGGGGATATCTTGGCTAGAAACCACAAACACAGCAAATGTGAAAATAATGGGATTCTGGTACACAACACCCTGCCCTTTGAGATCGCTTTGTAAAGTATCTGCCTCGTGAACTGAGGCTTCCTTCTTTTCCTGTCTTCCTGTCTGGCAAAAAGCCACAACAATCATTTTTGAAAAGATATACAAGCCTACTTATTGTTTTATTTGTATTTGTTAATAAATGTCTAGCCTGCTGCAGGATGCAGGAGTCAGCAACTGCTCAATATAATACAATCGATATTGATATTACCAATTACATAATCAGCTGCTCTTTAAAACGTTTTCTTATTCATAGGATGTCCATCTGATTTATAAGCATCATCTGCTCATTGGCACTGGAAGTCAGAAAATGGATGTGGAGTAAAAAAAAAAAAAAAAGGTAAAACTTTGAAGTAGGAAAGAAACTGGAGAAGTATGAATTTAAACACAGCAGAAGTTCATAGTTTGGATTTATCTTCACAGCTTGAACAAATGAGTGAATGAATAAATAACTTCTTAACAACTTTGACACACTTTTTTCTTAAATTATAAATGTTAAGCTTTTAAATAAAGAGGTTCACTCCGCGTCAAATAACCCGTTGGCCTCTGAAGAGAGTAAAGGTTACAAAACATGCTTTTCTTTAACTTTTTTAAAGTTAATATGTTCTTTGGAACCAAATTAAGCACGTCAACTCATGCTTGATCACAAAGAAAAACATCTGAACTTGTGTTGCTACTTGGACAGACGTGATGAGAGCACAAAAGACATTTGATAGAACTCTCTATTTTAGATTCCCTTTCTGCCCGTCAGAAATTCTCTGACACATGGCTAAATTAAGCTTGACAGTTTACCTGCCATGGAGCAGGCTCGTTCAGTGGTATAAATTGCTGTGGTTATTGAGCAGGGATTGCTATAAGCCACATTCATGGAACAGATCTCTCACTTAAATTAGCCAGTCATATCAAAATAAGGCAGGCTTTTCCTTTATCCATGTTGATGGAATACCCATCTGGTGCCAGCTTATGCCAATTATCTTAAAATGCCACATAAATGGCCCAGGTAATTCGCCATCTGATTAATTGGTCCATCACTAATTAGAAGCCACCACAAGCATTAATGACAAGGAGTTCAGAAGTCTCAAATTACTACTAATGTCTATATATGACCCACAAGGCCCTACGCAAACCTTTATCTGTATTGCTGTTCTTAGTGGCTGCCACTGGGTCAGACTCACCTTGAAATCAGATAAAACAAGCCTGTGTTGTTGTTGTCAAAGTCAGAGTGAGCCATACGTCAGCCAGTTAAAAATAAGCAGGAGGAGATTTTTAGTTAGATAATTTTGTTTTCGAAGTTATATTTTGTGGTGGAAATACTACCACTTTTGGCCAGAGGGGGCTCCAAAAACAGCCAATATGAAAGTTCCTTGTAGAAGCTTTAAAGAGAAGGGCTGCAACGAACCATTATTTCCATTATAGAGTCCAAAGTAATATTTGACATTTGTCACACTGTTTGCTTGACTGAAACAATTAATCTATTATCAAAATAGTTGGCAGTTAATTTCCTTTTGATCAGGTGATCGATTAATTGACTAACCGTTGCAGCTTTATTAAAGAAGCTGATAGTGAACGTCTAAAACTTGAAAGATAAAAAGTACATTTTGTTTGGAACTAGCGTTATCTGTGGTCGCTGTTACATTCTTGCCCTTCCTCCGGTGCAAGTTTCATCTCAACAACAATCAATGGTAAACAAACTAAAACGGCTCTATCATCACAGAGGAGACAGCCTCGCGGAAGTGCTGGGATGTACATGGTGCCGAAACCCAAGACCAAAAAAAAATAAAAAACACACTCTGAGCGACACGTCTGGCACACAGCAGCTTTCAGACAGAGTGCTGCTAATGGGTCAATGGATCAGTTGTGCGTTAACATAAATATTGCTGTGTAGCTGTGGTTCTGAGGGCTCTGTGGTGATGATAATGGAGGATGTACAAACAGGAAGAGGGCAGACCCATATGTACTACTGCAGTAGCTGTAGCTCTGCACTCACCGTGGTCTTTATCAATTGCAGTGCTGATCCTCCTGCTGTCTGTGGAGGCGGTTGATATCAGGTCATCTCGGGAGCCCTGGACGACCATGAGGTGGAAGAAGTGAAAACCGGGTTGCTGTTAGCTATAAACTGTACACAATCTACACATTATACAGATACAGGATCAGACGTTTACTGTTTTCAATTTGCATTCCAACCTAACTGTCAGCGTGGAAAAACACACACATCTGTCTTTTCAGGACGCAGACTCCAAGCAACTGTAACCGTGAATTCTTCCAAACAGCATGCAGCACTGTGTGCGACAATTTAAATTTTCTGGGCAATTGAGCCCCTCAGAGATCATACTCAGGCACTGCACCAGAAATACAGTTGATTGTTAAATCTCATTCCAAGGATGTCAAACACAGACAGACCATCAGACTCCAGTTGCAGAAACAGTAACACGACACACAGAACAATTTAAAGCTTTGCTTGTTTTCATCTGTTTTACTTCCAGATGTTTCTGTTTTAGCTGATTCATCCACCTTAAATGTTAACTGTTTTTTATTCATAATTGAGGTATTTATTTATTCTTACAGTCTCTTTCACTCCTTGTTGCCACTGTTAGGTAAGTTTCTCACTGGTGTTTTTGTGTCTAGGTCCTTTTATTTTATTGTTTTACTAGGCTACATTGTAAATGAGATCTCTACTTCAACGTATTTCTTATAAAATAAAGGTTGAATGAATGAATGAATTGGTAACCCAGCTGTGGACATCCAGGGCTGTGAGGGGACTCACGTTGAGGCCGAGCCCGGGGCTGACGGTGTGTGGCTGGGCTGACAGCTGCTTCAGGTTCTGGTAGAGCAGCTCAAACAGCGGCAGGTAGAGCAGGCAGATCCGCGCCTGCTGGTTCTGAAAAATACGACCCGAGGGGCTCTTTAATAATTCATGCACAGATGAAAACTGCAAAACATATGTATGAACACTGATGAGAGACATGACGTGAGGTTACAGAAGCAGACAAAAAGACTTCTTGAATAATGAGAAAAGAACTTTTGGAGGTTCAGTTGTTGTCTGTCCCTCACACACTGCTCAAAAGCCATCTGTTTCCAGCTGTTATCAACGGTGCCTGCACTCTAAACACTGGCTTGTTTGCATAACAGACAGCGATATCTTGTTGGTGAGGGGTGAGCACATTGTTACACTGCAGTGTATTGTATGTAGATGGGTGCCCTGTGTCGATCGTGTCACATCAAACATTAACTTTTTGCGTGCAAACAATGAGGTCTTGATTCCAATAGTTTGCACTCTGGGGACATTGTGCGTGAATTCGTCACACTTGACTTGCTTCAATGAAAATCTTGGATGAATTACTTTATGAATGAATATATTCAGCATAGAAAAAAATCGCTAATGCATGACTTAAATAAGCACGGCATGACAGGTGCACAAAGAGGCTTTGTTCTTTGGCCTGCACAGTATTGCACAGTCTGGCAGGTATTGCACCTGATGTAGGCAGCATGACATTTGGATTTGGTCAATTTGCGTAAAAGTGCACATTCTCTCCAAACATTTACTTAATCTGGTAAAAATCCGACCTTGTTTGATGGGGAATTAGACCCTACATTAAGTTTTTTTTGGAATATCTCAAACTTGTAGAAATGATGGATGCACTGTACACTATAGGTGCTATGATTAGTCGATTAATCGGTTAGCTCAGTTGTTCTCAAATAGGGCTCCAGGAACCTCCGGGGGTCTGGGAAAAGTTTTCAGATCTGTTTATAACCTGCATTTATTTGATGATTGGACTTTAGGCAATCATTACTTCTTTACACAAAGTACTTGTATAGAATAATGAGTTATTACATTACTACATTTCCTCTCCACAAACAATTTGACAGGCCTATTATATTCAAGTCCCAGGGCTAGGACTATTATTGTTCTTTTTGTTTTGTAAGGCCTATTCTAACTTTATATTATTCATATTTTATTTGTGTGTGTGTCTGAGTGAGGGTGTGTCTTGATCTGTGAGTATTCTGCACTGACATGGTGCAACTGTTTTTAATACATGTCTAACATATATCTTTCATGTCTATATCTACCTTCCTATCTTCTATTGTTATAAATTATTCCAAGCTGTCGACTATTCTTGTCCTTGCTTGTCTCCTCTTCCTCCCATCATTGAGTGCCCCACCCTCCCTCACCTTGAACGCTGTGTAACGGTCGTCCATGGCGTGTTTGATGAGGAGATTCTTGAGAACGCTCACGGCCAGCTGTCTGACCTCGGGCCCCTGCTGCAGGGCCTCAGCCACTTCTCTTAGCAGCAGACCCACCAGGAAGTGGTTCCGGCAGTATTCCTCCGTCAGGCTGAACTCCAGACTCTGGTCTGTGGTCGAGCCAGACACGAAGAGTCAGTACATCAGTTAGTATGATATCAGTATGGCTTATTGGGACACTGTGTTTGACTAACCAGTCTTGAAAAAAAATGTGTTTTTTGTTAAAGCTGTAGCAAGTTATTAGTTAGAAATCTGACACCTTGAGAATAACTGCTGATATACTATGTTGTGTTCAGTATACTGAATTTTACTCAAACAAAATATATGACCAATATGTGACAAACTAACAATCATTCCAAGTGCAACACTGCAATCCAAAATGCAACAGGATCTCAACAAAACCACATAACACATTCATTCAGACATTAATGTTTCCACACCACAAAAGAGGAGGAATTGAGAAAATTCATCACCCATTCCCCACATGAGGATAAGGATGGGAATCGAGAACCAGAACCGTAAAAAAAAAAAAACGGTTCCAAATTGGCCGATCCATCAGAATGCCATTATCAGTGCCGGCATGTTTTTCTGACAGTTGTGCATCACAAAACAATGATGACAAACTCATGCATCAATGCATGCAACTAGGGGTGGCTGATACCACAAAATTTAGTTTCAATTCAATATGTAATAAGCAATACAGGGCCAGAATCACCAATATCTATACTTTTTTTTTTAAAGATGTACTTTCACGTAGGAGGGAGCTGGGTGTCATGATTTATGAGGTGAATGCATAATAGGCTAAATCTGAAAACATTTTCATGACCACTAAATGATTTGCCAAAGCAATCATCAGCTAAAGATATATTTAATCCGTCTCCTAAAGTAGCAGCTAAAAAGGAGCAACTACAGTTTTAAAATGTAACATTAACCAGTGCTGCAGATCTGATTTGATACAATATTAATTTCACTGCTTCATTCCTGGATATTCCTGCCTGATTCTCTCGGTCTGTCTGAATGCCGTGACATTTCCCTCCTCCTCCTCCCTTCTGTTCTCTTTCTCAGGGTTATTTTGTTGCGTGTTTAAACAAATTTGTGGTGTTGCCACAGTAGCGAACAGCCTTACAACTCCTCCTTTTCATTAATAGCAGTGAGAACGCTCCTCTACCACTGTATTGTGTGTCTGATTAAACTAGTCAGGGAGGTCATATGCATGTTGTTTGAGTGCATCGTGGATGCATACAGGAGCAGCAAAGAGCACATAACACTGACATGTGTTCACAAATGTTTGCACAGGCAGTTCTACTCTTTAATCAAATGATAACAAATAGTACAACGCTGAAGAGAGAAACCAGAATTGATGCTAGAATTTATCTTACAAAAACAAGATGTAGTATCTACAGTATCCGTGTTTTGGTATCGATCTACCCACCCCTGCTTGCAACTAGTCATGATGCAGAGGAAGAAGCAGTGCTTGTTGTAGCTTGTTTGTAAAATCAGCATTTCAAGTAAGGGTGGAAACACCAGCAATATACTGAAGTGTGTTTCCACACAGCATGGGTTGAAATTCCAGGACTGCGGCGTATTTGACACTGCATGCATGAGGGGCACTGCTTTTCAGCTGAACAGAGGGTTCGTTACTCAGGGTAAATATCCTCTGTTATAATAACATTAGTACCACAGAGGCGGGCTTATCAGATTTTTTTCTTTGACTACAAAAACCTGAATGAAAACAAATGCTGTATAAATGTTCTCTCGTTTTATCTGTTCACTTTAAATGACAGGCGGTTGCAACAGCCAGCTTGAACAAAATAAGGACTCTGACCACAGAATCGACAATGGCATTGGTATCAATAAAATCTCATCAATTCCCATCCCTACATTAGGAAATGTGTAATGTTGGAAGTTTTGATTGTCTGTATTCAGAGCGAAAAAAGCAATAAATCAACAATAACAGGAGAGAAATGAGAAGTTGTCTGTTTCAACAGACAGAATGACGTACAGTTTCACAATAATGTTGTGTTAATATTAAAACAGGCAATGCAACCTGGAGTTGAGTAACCGTCTGCTATTATCGTCTATAATGACGGAGACAGACAGGCAGACGGAGAGAGAAAGAGAAGCAGACAGAGAACAGACACAAACAGAGAGAAAGAGAACCGCAGCGCCATGAAGGATGTTTCTGTCTACTGTTTATAAAGATCAGATCAACTAAGCATTAAGACAAGAAGGTCAGTTGATTCCCACAACAGCCAAGCTCCTCTCCTCTACAACACACAGGCCCAGGCACATGAAGACGTTAGCCTAGCGCTAGCATTGTGCTGAGAGAATGGGTGTCCTATGAGGAAAAAAAAAGAGGGGGGAGTTGACAGGATGGCAGGTTAGTGCAGGTCAGAACGGGGAGGTGCATACAGCAGCAAACATGGCGGCGTTGATGTAACAGCATGGTCCGGTGAGCATCACCTACCTACAGGGCCAAAAAGCTCCGTCGCATACGAAATAAAATCTGACCACAAGCAAAACACAAAAAACAGAGAGGGGAGGGGGGTAAAAATAAAGGAAGTGGGAGTAAAACTGTAAACAATCCATGCAGCATTTCCACAGCACTTCTTGCAGGAAAAAACTTTATTTGAAGGGGTGTGCATAAGGCTGCTATTAAACTATCGTAACTATGTCATGATGCCTGTCATGAACATGAAGGAGTCTTTATGAATGTTTTTGACTGGTATTAGTGAATTACATAATTTTTAACGCAAAGCTGACATTGTTTGAGACGTCTTTGTTGTGACAACTTGACAAACACTCTTCATCCAGAAGAAATTAAAACATGTTTAAAAAGTCTTAATCAACATTTTAAATTAAACACTTTTTTTCCTTCATTTTTTTTTTTATTTTCAACATTTTTCTGGAGCTGATGAATCAAAGGAGCAAGACATTTCATTTCCTTCTCATCTCCGTTGTGAGTTGCACATGCCCAGTACCGATTGGCATTTCCCACTCTACGCTAGCGTTGTCAGTGTCTAGCTGTGGCTAGCCGAAGTATGGATCCCAGCCGGGACCAAACGCAGCCTCCGAGACCAGTGAATTAGTTAATATGACAGCTAGCTCCATAGCCAACCAGGCTAACTAGCTAATGTCAGCTACAGTTAACACTAGACAGCGGTTAGCCTACTTTAGCAATAAGTGAACTAGCTAAACATTGTCTGCCCATAACTCTGTAAGCCAAGTCACCTTTCTACTGTGCTCTGTTGGATAATTGGCCTTACAACATTTTCTAATTTTAGGTATCATACTAAGGCCCTAGAGTGATTGAGAGGCCTCTACTAATTCTTAAGAGACATACTGTCTTCTAGACAGTAGATGCAGCTGTCCTCTCCTCTCAGATAAATAAGGGAACAACCTCATAGTGTTGTTATGGCGGCTAAGTTCGGAGAGGTGTTTATCTGGTCTCTCTGAACGGAGCAGACGTATCTGTTGTCATATCACTGACCCTGTGAGGAATGGGAGCAAAGGGTGCTAAGCTGTGGTCTCAGACCTCATACATTCATACTTCCCGTGGTTGGATTTGCAGACCAATAGGCTAATTTTATATGAAGGAAACATCAGGACAAAGCGTGTACTGATTATTCCTTCATTCTCCTTGACCAGACATTATTAAACCAGTTTCAGTGTAAGACATATTGGACTCCTGTGGACTTTCAAAAAGATAAAATCTACAACAATAACAATTCTAAATGGTACCACTTCAGTTAAAGTCCAATTTGTTCAAAACACTGTTACAAAAGCATCTGACAGTGTTATAAAACTTAATGGCCTCTTAACGTAAAAAGCCCAAAACGCACTACTTTACGTGAAGTCAAGGAAAACACTCATGACACATTTATAAAGATCTCATGACAGCCAGTGTCAAAACGAACCGGATATGACGCTTTAACAGAACGTTAAAACATAAAGCTAAACAGTTTCTTTAAGTCTGATAATGTCATGGTCAAAAAGACATCGACAGGTTTAGTTATCTTGGTTTAATGTCAATTTGTCATAACAAAGACATTATTGGCTTTACTAATGTCAAGACAATCAATGTCAACTTTCCATTAAAAATGGTGGAATGATACTTAATGACACCAGTAATAAACATTCAAAGACTCTTTATTCATAATGACAGAGGTCATTACAGGTTAATTACTTAAGCGTGCCCCTTCAAATAAAGTGTTACCCTTTTTGCTTTTGACTTGTGGTTGTATATATAAAACGTGTAGTGTGAGCACATGTTGGATAAACTTGTTGAGCAGGTACAGATCACAGTAACAGCAGGTAGGTGTGTCTCGCCACCTGTTTAATTATAAACTCGTGTATGCATGGGCCAGACAGTCAGGTTAATAAGAGGGGATCGGTGTGGTGGATGCGGGTTTGGGAGAGGTCAGTGAGAGGTCGGGGTTCATGTGAGGGCAAGTCAGTGGTTACATGTGTAGTGGGAAGCTTAATGCATTCGGTGGAAGGCAGGAGATGATATCGGGAGTCTCACCTTGGACCCTCTGCAGTTTGGTGCGGCCAAAAGCCATGGGCAGGTTGAGGGGGATGAAGTGTTCGTGGTTACACACGGTCATCAGGAAATCAAATTTCATCTCGGTCAGCACCTGCGGCGAACCCACATAATGTGAGTGTGTGCCTCGCACACGCATATGCAAATTTTCTGTCAACGGCCTCAGTGCACCATACAGTTCTCCTCATTGTTCAAATATTATCCTCGAAACTGCCGTCAGGGGTTTTTGAACAAAGCCGACTGGTCGGGGGATTAATTTGTTAGTCAAATATGCTGCTGCTACAGATAAAGAGGCAGGTCACGAGATAGCGCACATTAGACTGTTATGTAGAGATTAGATACACAACCTTGTTTTTCAGGTAACGTAACAGATAACACACATGTGTTTCACAGAGGTCAAGTTGTTCAAAATACCTAAAAATGGGTTACTTTCAGCTTACTAGTGTTCTCCTTTCAATGGCTTCACATATTCCAGCCGCTCCCCTCCACGTTTCCTCTTTACTCCCACTACAGTGACACTTTCACTGAATAGTCCTCCAACAGAGAGCTTACAGTGTTTGCCACATTACAGCAGCTTTTAAGTTTCCAATTCAACAACAGATCTTTTTCACAGCAGCCATTTTGACATGAAATAGTAGGATAAACACAGGTGTAGGGTCCAACTGATACTGATATTAGGGAGTTAAAAAATTATGATATCGATATATTGGATGAAATTTTTTATTTATAGAAACATAGAATCCAAAAATGATATCTGGACACTGAAACAGTAAACTTAAACGGGTATTTTTAATAACTATATATTAAAAGAACACAAACTTGAATACTTGGTAACACCTGTGTTTACTCGGCTGTCATAAAATGGGTATTTTCATTTATGCTTAATTTTGTCTGTAGATGTTTAACAGATGATCTATAGAATATATGTGACAATCGATGCTGAACATTTGTAAGATGTCACTTACATGTTCCTACACTGGTTAAGTTTCTTTCTTCTTCATTGTGGATGTTGTTAAATATGATTAGAAACTCTTTTTTTGTTTGTTTTTAACTCAATAACTACGGAAGTAAAGTGAAAACTTCCTGTTGGTTTGTTCTTCATTTGTCACATATGTTCTGTGAGATAATCTGTTCAACATCTGCAGACAAAGTGAAACAGCTGAATGGTTGAATCTCAACTAAAAAGCTGCTAGAATGTGACAAACACTGTAACTTCTCTATAAGCAGACTATCCAGTGAAAGTTTTACTGTAGAGGAAGTAAAGAGGAAACGTGGAAGGGAGCAGCTGCAATATGTGAAGGTTCACAGCCATTGAAAAGAGGACAATAGTGAACTCAAAATAATACCCTTTTATGTATTTTGGGCCGCTCCTGTTTTGTGAAACACGGGTATGCTCCTGTTATGTTACCTAAGAGGCAAAGGTGTGTATCTAATCTGTACATAACAAACGAACGTGCTGTATCTCGTCCTACATCTCTGTCTGTATCATCAGCACATTAAACTAACTCTGTGGGAGGACTGTCCTAATAAAGTGTTACCCAAATGACATTTAGAGAGCAATGTGTTGCTCTCTGGTTCTCTTAAGTGTGCAGCTGTCAGGTGCTGCTGGCCCACTGAGGCAGACCACATACTGTACCTTGGGGTCTTTGAGACCAAAATGACACATGTAGTGGTTGACCAGGCCGAAAGCAAAGCCCCTGTTCATGACAGTCAGGCACCTCTGAGGAAAGACAGAAAGCGTGGTTAGGACATATGCTGCTGAGGCATGTGAAATCAATGTGATCCCAGACAAAACAAACACATTTCCGAGGCTGATATCACTTAGAAACAGTTGTTGTGTCCTGGAGTGGAGTTAAAAATAAAAACTGTTGCGCAATAATGTCTGAAATAGCCACGTAAGAAGCTACAGGCACTATGAATTGAACAAATCAAGGGAAGCTTTCACAATGACTGACAGACAGATTGAAGACGTTTGTCTCCATCAAACAGCCTGCAGTTAAGTTAAATGAGGTCGGTTTCATGTTTTTGCATGTGGTCGTTGAGACCTTGATGAAGTTGGCCAGGCTCAGGTTTATGCAGCGAGCCTCCTCCGGGATTTCCATGTGGCGGATGGTGATGTGCGGCATGATGGACAGGACCAGCGACTGGAGCGCCTGGTGGAAACTGTCGGGGAAGCGCTGGGCCCGTGGCATCTGAAGAGACGGTGGGGGCAAACATGTTGTGATAGATGGCTTGAATTAAAGACATTAAAAAGCTAAAGTGTCAAACAGGCAGAAACATGAAGACAAATTACAAAGATATAGATAAACTTGGAGGTATACGTTGTATCTAAACAGAAGTTAGTTTAAACTTCTCTTTGACTAAAGTGTACAGCCACATCTATCACTTTGTTTACTGCTGGTACCCAGATGAAATGCAGACCCATGGCATCAGAATGTGGAATATACACACAGCTTGATGAGTCACCGTGTCTCACCGTGTACATGATGTGTGTTTAAATGTGTTGACAGGCTTTATAGCAACACATGTGGTATTTTTTGTGTGTGTGTGTGTGTGAGAATGCCAGATATCTGGTCTTTAGGTTGAGTCACAAGCAAAAAGACACATTGGTAAAAACACAGATGTGAAAACATGATGAAAATGATCTAAATCACTTCATATTAACCTTCATGCGGTTTCCCTCTTGCAGGTACTGGCCCATGGATTTGGCCATGGTTTCAAAGAAGAACCAGGAATACTGTAGGGAAGAGATAAAAGAGGACTGGATTTAGACTTGGATGGATATTTCCCAATAGGTACCTTTCCTTGGAAATTACGATGACTGGGAGAAAGTCTAAATGTCACAGATAAGACAAAAGATGAAAACACAGAACAAGCAGCTACATGCTGAAGGATACGTTCTCTGGAAGCGGTCAAAACAAGACGTGCGAGAACTGTCTCGAGGACATGATGAGTTATTTTATAAGCAAGTGTGCCACCAGCTGTTCAATGCCGGTACTACAACTGGACCAACGTGCCAAAAAGGGCAGAGCACACACCTTGAGCAGCTTGTTGCTGGTGTTAAAATCAGCAGTTTGCTTGAGGGTGGCGGTCACGGCGGTGGCCAGCACCTCGTGTGTGGTCGCTGAGTTCCCTGACGCAGGGTTGTTGGTCAAAAACACGTACTGAGAAGAGAAAAAAAACCCCACATACATACACAAAAGATTCCAACACTTCCAACTGAACTACCAAATATTTTTTGTAACTCTCTACACAAGTGCAAGAAGGGTGTAAAATGATTTGGTTACCTTGACAAAAGAGCGCAGGTAGTGTTCCAGCCCCTCCTCATGACATCTGGACACTATATGTATGATGACACTGAAGGCACAGAGCAGGGCAGTGTTACACAGGGGAGAACTTTTCTTTATCAGTTTTAAATATTACAAACTGCAGCCACATTTTATGCAAGTGATCAACTGACCGCAGAGAGTTGACAGCAATCTCGTGGGCTTCTTTGGTTGCTGCTGTGAGCACCTCAAACAACTGCATCAGGACAGTTGGTAGGAAGTTGATGATTACATGAGTCTCCATGGCATGCAGGCACTATAGGAAGTAAGAGACAGAAATACAAGAAAGACAAGTAAAGCAAGTTCAGACTTGGATTTCACTGAACCACTGCGTCAAAACTTGAACTTAACTTAAATACTGATTCTGCTCATCTGGTCTTCAAGAAGGTTACTCTAAGGGCAAAACTCTGGTCAGCTTATGGAATAAGATCACAGTTTTAATATGTGAGCGACTTGATTTCAAAACAAAGAAAGTTGACGTGTCAGCGCAAGGAGATGTTTTATTTCTCGAAATTTCAAGTGAAGACAGCCACACTGCATCACCGTCTTTATCTGTTTGTCAAAGCAAGCACCTGGTGCTGTTTTCACAAAGCCTCCTACAAGAAAGTGTTCCCCCTTGAGACGAAATTCTAACAAAATTCTATGAATTATGATGTTTCCTAAGAATTTCTCCTCAGAGTTAAGCTAGGTAGATCCTTATAAAGATAAATGCAATTCCTAAAGCCCCAGCAGTGAAAAAATGTTAGAAGCAGGGGGAGGATTTTTAAGAGGGTTACGAGTTTCTTACACAGAGAACAAAATGGCAGAAGGAGAAATATTCTCCATACGTTGAATAACAGTGAGTTCATGAAACGTTACAGATTAGATCGTACAGAGGTGCTTGTGATTGATCTCATTAGAGATGCACAACCAGGCTCGGGAGAGTTATTTAACAATGTATTCCAATACAATTACCTATTGAATTATTTATTTAAACTGTAATCAGTAACTTAATCCAAGTATCATAATATCAAAGTAATGTAACTGATTGTTATGTGCAAAATAAATGCACATTTGGATTAACAGTGGTAATTATGCATATTTAAATGTTCTTTGCTAATATTACGCTCTTCACACTTTACACTCAAACTTCAAGTAAACTGACATAAACATTATTCTGGTCTGAAACGTCTGTTTTTACCCACACACCATCCTGGTCACCAACATCACCACCTACAGTCTAGGCTAGCTAACTGGATTTCTGTGTGGCTAACGTTAGCAGCTGGTCTTACCTGTAAACGTTTCTTTAAATCAAACATTGAGTGGATGGTGTGGATGATGTCAGTATTTTTATAGCTGAAGGCAGAATTGTCACTGTACTGTGATGTTCTTTTTTAAGCAGTCCCCATTTTTACTAAATTTAATTGTAATTAGATTGTCTTTTTTCTGTCACTGTAATAAACTACAGTTACCTTTTTTGTATCCAGATTACATAATCCTATTACATGCCCAAAGCCTGTGCACAACCCAGTAATGTCGAGACATGAAAAGGATCACAACACTTAGGTATTTGGCAGCTGGAAAAATACAATGATGACTCAGGTGTATCGTGACCTTCATCAGCAGAGTTCTCACACAAACAGTTACTGCGCTCTCACAGTCTCATGTTCTGACACAGTTCATTTCATTTCCACTGGACGTCCACACCTCACAGTCTCACAAAAGAACATTCATGGACAAAAAGGGCTTCCCCCCGTTCATATTAGATATATTAACTAGTAAAATGGCCATTATGGTAAATAATTGTAAGCAAATGAATAACAACTATCAGCATGTAAACAGGCTACTGCTCAAGTTGAACTGCGTTTTCTCACATTTTGAGGGCTGTTTTCAAGTATGGCTTACCATTAATTCATTCATGACATAAAATAACATTCATAATTACTGGTAATCAATCACAAGCTCAACCACGACTGATCTGGAGCTGCACTTATGGAGCCTGTATGTCTGTAAACTGATCTCTGCTCTGCCTCAGAGTATCTCACCTTCAGGTACTTGATGAGTTCTGCAGGGTTGCCCTCTGACGTCGTCCTCATCAGCTGGCAGTGCTGGAAGAACTTGTGTAGATGCAGGTCCTGTGGAGGAAACGGAACAATATTACTATCATCTGCACACACATTGTCTTTATTCAAGCCAGCTTAATGAATACTGCACACCTATGTGGGTATTTAAAGAACGGTCGAAGAATAAAATGTTGTACCTGAGCATTTATTGTTGATGCTACATGGGTCCTCACTTTGAACAGTGTTTTGGCATTTTCCACCCACTTTATATCTGGATGGGACTGTTCAAGTACACACAAACACAAAGCATTTAAGGTTGTTTTGTTCAGGAAAGTATCTCAATGGAGACACAACATATGAACAAACATGTCAACTGTAAAAAAGACGGCATTGTCACGCAGTTTTGAGCAAAAGTGACAGTTTTATAGGTGGACATTTAGCTTACAAGTCAGCCCTTTAAATGACCATACTTACCAAAAGACTGGACCAGATATCAACAGGTTATCTATTATATTGATATTGCGTTCACAAATCTATTATTATCTACTGGATATCTAAGCTATTTCATTTTAGCTTGACCACTAGTGAGATTTGGATGAAGAAATTGGGGCTGTAATGCTCCTCACTCACTCTTGGTTTAAGGGAACAGGGCTGTACCTTCTTGGTGTCGTGACACAGATATCCAGGAGGTAAGTTGGCTGCTACAGGCAGCTGGACCTCCACTGACTGCATCCTCCCGTCCTTTAGCAAAGGCATCCAGGAGTAACCCACTGGAACACATGAAAGCAGGAATGTTGGCTTTACTGGGCCTCATTTATCAGGATACGTAAAATCTAACGTAGACAAAGATTTGAAGATATATAAATGAGTAAAATATTGAAATCCAACGAATAAAAAGCAGTCTAAAAAGCAGCATATTTGACAATAGTGCAACTGTATTAGTTGATTGGAAGCTTAAAAAGCCAGCAGTGTGGTTTGTGTGGTTTGCTTTTCCTTTTGACTAATGTTGCACTCAAGGACACACATAAATAGAGTAATTTCCCAGCAGACTCACCCAGTGACTCCACTCCTTCTCTCTTCTTGCTGCTGGCCTTGCTGCTTGACTCACAGCTGATGTGGTAGAAGGTGAACAGGATGTGGTGTTTCTCATGCATGTGGACCGGCAGCTCAATCTTTACCTGTACACAGGAGAGCAGGTCGCTGTTTTAAACTTAATATATCAACATCATTTCACTCTCTACACTGACACTAGGATAAGAAAAATACCGATACCAATAATAGAGATAATGTAGTTATCATTTAGTATTATTTGTATCGACAGCAACAGTTGTCCTCATTGCAAAGAAGTTTATTTAAGGTCTTGTTAGTCACACTGAAGATGTTTTATCTCAGAGGAAAGTGGATAGGCAAAGATAGCTGGAAGGCTTTAGCAGTTACGGTTTCATCTCACTTCTGACTTCACTCTGTTTTGGAATTTAACATCACTCATGTTCCACGTACAGGACATTGACTTTTAGAAAAGTGTTGCTTCATTATGTTTCAAACTCTTTCAGGAATAATTTTCAATATGTTCTTTTGCTGAATAAACCTGTATAAAATTAAGTGAGGCATGTTGTTTACTCTGTTGTCTATCCTGCACAGTGTGTTCTGTACTGAACAGTTAAAATTTTCAAAGCTTCATTATGGAAGATCATTCAACAGTGAAATAAAAAATATCCCTGTGGCATATCACGATGATGAGATTTTAAAAAATTATTAATGATGATAAAAAGGATAAAATGAGGGTAAAAATCACAATAAACATTCATCTCTATTTATGTTATGTTATTACTGAGAAAGGGGCAGATAATATGAGATATTTTTTCTCCCTGCTCCGTTGGTTTAGGAAAATACACATTGAAATGAGTGAATAAACTCAACTGCACTCAAAAAAACTAAACAAAACCAGCGGTACAATTTTTCATTTGCATGTTTTTGGTCTAATATTGAGTTTTAATATTGAGTAATAACTAAAAAAAAAAAAAAAAAAAA
>JAJHUR010138478.1:2516-24847 GCA_027495735.1 Lutjanus campechanus
TGTTTTTTCACTTTCTAATTTCATTTTATAAAACAATTAATTGATCAGTTGTGAAAATAGTTGGCAACCAGAATGATTCTGGATAATAGAGTCCATCTAGAGCACAGAAAATCAAGCTGATTTTATGTAGTAATATTTTTGGATGCTTAATTTGGTCACTATACTGATGTGAACAGACTGAAACCTGCTAGAATTTGGGTGTTGTATGGAAATAGGTTACAGCTTAAGTTATTTGAATGTTACCCATTGTAGATGCACCGTAGGCACTTGGAAATATAAGTGTAATTTAGATGTGAGTCGTCATCGCTGGCCATCACTGACACCAGACTAAAGAGCAGTAATGTTGCAGCTGAACCGTTCATATTAATATGCACATGTATTGTCAGTAATGCAGCTTGTATCATCCCACCTGGGACGTCTGCCAGCCGTCTCTGGATAACATCAGTACCAATCTACACTTCGGTATTAATCCTGACGTTGCAGCACTTCCGGCTCCTAATGGGCACAGACTGAAACAGACTAAAGGGCTTTAGGTAAATACGACAGGGCTTCTTTAATGGGGAAATGTGCTTGTGTTTCGAGTCGGCTCTCTCAAAGCTTATCGTGGCCTCCTGGCTATTAGTTTTTCTAAGTGATAATTCAGGAT
The DNA here is from genome assembly GCA_027495735.1 of Lutjanus campechanus. NCBI lineage: Eukaryota > Metazoa > Chordata > Actinopteri > Lutjaniformes > Lutjanidae > Lutjanus > Lutjanus campechanus. The sequence continues at coordinate 3,163 of JAJHUR010138478.1, forward strand.
AAGTTGGGTTTACTTTTCTCTGAAGTGTATTTGGACAACCTCTTCAGTTTGCACAGAAGGATTTCCGACAAAGTTACCATAGTGCTCTCTGTTTATAGCTTTTGGCTTTGGTTCTGCATGTTGAAAGAGAAACTGTGGCACGACAGTTAGGATTTTCAGACATGTGTGTAACCAAAAAGATAGACAGATTGTCCCAGAGGCCTTCTTGGGTATCACAATGTTGTTGCGGCTACTTGTAAGTCCAATCTGGACCACTATGTGCTGCTGTGATCTTGCTATAACTAATCAGAAGGATATGAAAACAAGTTTGTTCTCTTAAAAGCTGCAAATCTAGAGTCCAGTAGTCTAAGTGCCTGTTTACACCTGGCATTTGGTGAAACAATCACAAGTGGACAGCTCTGAGTATGTCACTTCACACCTTGCTGTAGAATGCATCTCTAGATTTGTCTCACGTGACCATTTGTGATCAGATCTCACTTCCCCACTCAATATGCAAAAACAATAGGACTATTTTCTCTGTTGTGTGTCCATTTTTGTCCATTTGGCTGTTTAATACAAATATTTCACTATTAAAACTCCTCTATTAGTCCACAATGAGCCTCATGTTTGACCTTCACTTTCAGCAGCCTGGCAGGAGAGGCAAACCATGATGTGCAGAGAATTTATACCTGAACTATACGTAGGACTCACACTTTTACTTATTCTGACTGTGTGGAAATGAGATGCCTTCACAGATGACAAAGAAAGGCATTAATAAGAGTCAGAGAGAGTAAAACTGTGCATCCATCCCAGAACACCACAGTGTCTCTATTATCTGTTCTTCACAGTAGCAAAGTGTTTTTTTTTACAAGGGAAGAAAGAACTTAATGTATTGCATTTAATGCCAAATTTACAAGAAGGCAGAAATGATCAAGAATTCACCGTAGCATTTCACCCTTCTGCTCTGTATGCAATAAAACGTTTGCAAAATGTGTTGGCTCAACAGTAGTAGCCATTAATGTGGTGAGACAAACAAATGCAATGCCTTTTCCACAAAAAAAGAAATAACTTAAATATAAATAAATATAAATAACTGGTATAATGTTTGCCAAGTTTACAGGAAGGCACAAATAGACAGCGTTTCACAAAGTTTATTAAGTTTCTCTTCACTCAGCAGCTCACAAGATGCTGCAATTTTTTTAAACGGAAGTCTGGAGATACTGCTGCAAGTAATGCGTTCACAAAAATACGCTGGCGTGATGAGGTGATCCTTCATTGTGACACAGGACACATTGCGTACACACGGCTTAAAGAATGTGGCCATGTGCGACCCAGACCACCTCTGAATGTGGTCGGATCTAAATGCGTCCTCAGTGTGTCGGATCACTCGGGATGCTAACACCAGGTGTAAACAGGCTCAAAGAAGTAGCCTGTATTGGTTACTGTTTACTTTGAGTTGATGTTGATAAAATGTTCTTTCATGAATTTAGTGTAAGTGGTGAAATCAGTTGAAACAGTGAGTTCAAACAGCTGGAAATGAACGACATTATGTGTTGAATTTAATGCAGAGGGCATGTATGATGAAGAATTTGCTGTACCCTTTTGGCAAACTTTATTAAGTTAAGCTCCTCTTTCAACACTGGTGTGATTTTTTTTTTTTAAAGAGAGTTTGGGAATATTGCGGTTACTAGTTCAATAATGAAATCAGTGGAAACAGTGTTTTCCCAAACATCTGCTGCTTATCTTGGCAGGTAAGAGAGCCCAAACATGTAATTTCCATTACAGCGAACCAAATGAAAAGTGTGTTTTGTTTTATCAGTCGAGTAGACGGTCCTTCGATGTGGTCGAGGACACATTGCGTACACACCGCTGAAGGAATGTGGCCATGTGCGGCCCAGACCGCCTCTGAATGTGGTCTGAGAGATCAGATCAACGCGTCTTGGGTGCATTCACACCTGTACTTGTTAATTCCAGGTGTGAACAGAGCCTCAGATGCATAGCATGCAAAATTAAGGCAGTAAGTTAAAACACTGGCAACTCCTGAAAAGGCAGAATTCAGGCTTTAGTCTCTACCTTAAGAAGTTAATAATTAATTCAGTGACATTTATAGAATTACACAACTAAAACAAGTTGTTGCTGGGTAGAAATATGTCCGTCTTTTAGCTGGCTGTCTCGCGGTCTTATCACAAGACGTAATTCTGGGAAATATTCACACCTCATTTTCAATCCGTCAGGTCACACTCACTGTAAACCCTCACCAGTTCTCCCATTACGTAACCCAAACCGACAAGACGGAGGAGGGTTAAAAAAAAAAAAAAATCCTCCTCCTCGTACATTCATCACGTTTCATTGTAATTACTTTTAGGGTCTTGGATTGGAGCTCTTGGATTGGAGCTCTTGATTAATCGCGGTTTGGGGATGTTGGGGTTAGCTTGAAGAGGGTCAGAGCGTCTTAAGGAAAGCCTTGGGAGAGCAGGGAGTCTTAAAGGATACGTGGAGAACATATGTGTCACTGAGGGGAGGTGGATTAAAGCGGGAGTGTGTGGATTTTAACTGAGGCACGCTCGGAGGGAAATTAAGGGTTTAAGTGTTTAAGAGGAAGTGAAAACAAAAACACAAACATGGCTATGAAGTGCGTTTAATTTATGATAATAGACACTTTTTCCTCTATGCATCATCATGTCTTTCATTAAGTGCTAAGAGAGCACGTCTAGGGCAGCGGGAACAAATCCTGAACACAACACTGATGTATAAGCCCAATATTGGCTCCCTCTTAGCTCTGTTTTTGGTCTCCACCAACTCCTGAGGGACATATCCGTCTCTTTAGCTGCTGAATGCTCCACTGTGTTCAGTAACTGAACCAAAACAACGAAGCTGTGGGCCGGATAGCTAAACAAAAAAGCTGAAACTCACTTTAAAGCTCCATAAATCTGCAGATTCACACGATAATTTACGGGCAGCCTCTCTCACATTGTCTTCACGTTGTTGTTTGATATTGTTATTGTATAGAAATATTTATTATAGTGGCTTCAAAAGTATTTATTTGTTTCTTTTGGATGATTAAGTATGTGTTTGGTGCTTATTGTAAACAGATTGTCATCTCCTTTCCTTTATTTTTATCATTATTCTTTCCTTTAAATAAATAAATAATGGAGACATTAATCATAATAGTGATAAATGGTTGTTGTTACTCTTATTTTTGCCACAGTGCTGTTGTGATGTGTGGATTGATCGTAGACTGTTTTTTATTTGCTTTTACTTTTCTTGTTTGTTGTAACTTGTTTGGTTTGGTTTTTGTCTTTGTTTTGTTTTTATTCATTAATCAAATAAAAAAAATAATATTGCAAAGAATAGCAAAAGTTTCAAGCACAAGGAGGCATAGTTGAAAACTCAAATATATTAAATTAAAATTACTATAAAACAAAAAAGCTGTAAATCGTCACATTTCAGAAGCTCGAAACAGCAAATATTTGTCTTTTTTTTTTTTTAATTAATGACTCAAATGATATGATATGATAAAACTTATTGTCCGATTTACCAGTGGGTTTATGAGTGAGGTGAGAGAAATCTTTATTTTTATTTACCATATGATGTTGAGTTATTTCAGGAGTATACAGGACAGATATTTTTATCACACAGTACGGGAAACTCTTAAATAAAATAAATCACAAACCATCTGACATTTACTTTGTCTTTTTTTTCTTCTAGGATGAAGAGAATGGCAGCAGAGGTAAGTCTTGAAAAACTACCTTTTTTGTTTTTGGTTTTTTTGAAATAACTATTTTTTTTTATAACTGCATCTTTGTGATCTGAGACATCAGGTGCTGCAAGAAGAACAACACGGAAACCATTAACTCTCAGCTACTCTTCAGTAACTCCACAGAATAGGGATCAAATTAGGATTGACAGACCATTAATCTAATGTATTCTCTCTCCTTATAGATTGAAATAGAGGCATTCTGGTGATTCTTTGTTGCCTTTGTTTGAACATTTCATCAGCTTTGGTAGTTCAGGCCCATTAATAGCTCTATAAATCCACTGATTCAGCCCGGGAATGGTGTGTAAACAGTATGTTGCAGGTGAAGCTGTCCTTTGTCAGACAGATACTGTGTAAAGCTTTGGTCCTTGTTGTTCAGAGTGGCAGTCAGAGCTGTGCTGTTCGCTTGGCAAGGCCTCGGCATTCCTCAGAGCATCCAGCTCGTCCTTCCAGTCCCTCAGTATTCAGCTCACGTCTGCAGCCCAGCATGAATGCAGGAGGACTGCTCTGCCGCGCCTCATCAGAAGCCTTCTCAAACAGCCCTGCATCTCATGTGTGTGTGTCGCATGTAGAAACACAAAGCACGTGTACACGGGCTCCCATAAAACATGCACAGAGACAGAACAGCAACAGTTACGGTCTTAAAGAAATAATCCAGTGCATTTTCTGTTTAAATAAATGCACATTTTGTGTGTTTGCAAGTGATGTAACACACAAGGGGTGTTTCCCATACCACAGTTTATGTCTCTAAGCTCTGTGTTTGGTAGATCTCATAACATTTCTGGCAGAAGTGCTAGTTTTTTTGCCTGTAGTAAACAGGATAAAGAGAGAATACGATCATTGTTAGCTGTTTGTTTGGGTTGTAATGAACCCAAAGCCCCACCAGGTGTGATTCAGTGAATTGTTCTGGCGTGAGTGGACAGTGAAAGTCGAAGAATTCGGGGGTTAGAGGAGGGCGAGAGCACGCAACACTTTGCGATAATTCCGACTCTTAAGCGGCTCTCGACGGGAAATTGAGAGATTCCTGTAAGTGTCCCTCATCATCCCTCTTGGCCCTTGGTGTCACATTCCTCGCACCAACCCCCTCCTCACCCATTTTAACCCCTCCATCGTCCATCCGCCTCATTCAACACAGGCCTCAAAACATTAAACAACACACACATACACACGGGACCCTGCTGTGGCTTGAGGAAACCCTGCAGGGAATCAGTGTGGCTCCGCATTCTTACACTTTTTATGAACTTGAATTCCTTTATGTGACTCTACCTGAAAGGAGGCATGTAAAACCCATGTGTGACTGACTGTGTGTGTAAGCATGTCTCATTAAATACTATGTGGTAAGTGCATGAGAGCCATTCATCGCTAAGCTCAATAGATGGTGAATAATGATCCTCGCCTGGAGAGCCCCCCTCCTGCTGCCTCAGGAAGTCGCTTGGCTCGTTTCCAGCTTCTCATAAATCCGTCTTTGCCCCTCAGTCGGCTCAGGGACCCAGCAGTGGTTATGATGCGGACAGGTAGCAGGGCGTCAGGCAGAGATATCAGGAAACTGTATGCAAAGCCACAGCTGATAGCAACAAAGGTGGCAAAAATTTCAAGAATGAGTCTTTACAATTGGAATTAGAATCAAATTGGACCGTTAGTAGCCTTGTTTCCCAGTCAGGAACTTTACCCAGGGACTAGGAATCTTTGGACGAACTCACCACAGGTACCAGGGTCTAAACTAAGTTCTGTGGAGATTCTTTTACCTCTGGGGTTGTTCTTTCCAAAAAGGGAACCTCGGGTGTGGTTCTTGCAGTGCAGAACATTTCTGATTGGTCGAGTAGTTGCCACATTTTATGTTAGCCACCATTTTGAAAAATCTGCAGCTGCAAACCAGTTTGTTTTTTGTGCTGTAACACGTCAACATGGTGTTACAAAAGAAAACGTGCGACAGATGGACAGATGACGCCTTGTTGAGCATTAATGCTGAGGAAGAAAGCCAGCAGGAGTTGGAAATGGAGACCTGCAGTGATAAAGCAAAAATAACGTGTATAAACAGCCATCCCTTTTTCATACATCAGCTAACTAATCTGCTTAATCTTTGCAGATCTTGAGACCTCAGTGGAAACACAGAAAGCAGTGGCCCAAAAGAACCTTTTTAGTTACTTTAAAAGTAGTTTCTGGGACTAAAAGTTCTGGGTACTTTGGCTGGAAACACAGCCAAATGTTCCTGAGGGATCGGTGTGTCCCAGTATGGTTTGGGAAAGTTATTTTATGTCATAAAAACAGTTGAATTATTAAAATTTATTTGACTAAGTTTAGTTGAGATTTTTAATTAAATCACCTCCGAGATAGACACAGTTCTAACAAAATTATGTTCATCTTATGTGTCCATTTTTTAGGACTGGGGCGAGCTGAAAGCTTTGGTGTTAAAGGAGGCTGGTCATTGATTATTGGTTTTCTTTTTGATCACCAACTCCTTCAGTAAATATTGACCTTTCCGGACTGTTTGAGTCTATTGTGGGAACCGGTCTGCGGCATAATTTTCAAAGTGCAGTTTCCCTGTCCATGTCAGAGTTTTCATACCCTAATAACAGAAGTAGTACCTCTGTTAAGTATGAACTCCTTGTTTTCTCTTGAGTGGTCAGAGTCCCTCTCCTGTTCAGAATTGCCCCACTCTGTGTCACGTTCACTCTCCTCCGTGTTTGTTTGTGTTGCTTTCATGCAAATTTCCTGCCCGCATCTGTGCCGCACAGAAACGCACTTCTCACATCTCAACTTTATCAACTTTTGCTATGAAACAACATGCAGCCAGGGAAGCGACAACCAATGCAATTAAGAAAAAAAAAAAAAAGATTTTGAAGTGTGTTTTCACTTGTAGACATTTGTAGCTTCTTGCTATTGTCTGCAAGTTATTATTGTTGCTATGTGACAGCGGAGCGCACTGCTGGACACGACGAACATAGCAAACAATGCCCCAAAACACCCGTAACATCATCTCAAGTCTCACACAGACCCAGACATATAACACGTCCCATGCGTGCGGTTGTTTTGATATTATTTTTAAAAAGTTGCATTCCGCATGTTTCTCTGAGTCAGGTCTGTGATGTTGGCTGCAGCCTCGCGGCCTCCACAGCATGCTGCACTGCAGTTTATTTGCTTGACTCCGGGCCAGTGTGTGATGAGGCTGTTGGTGTTTGGAGAGAGGGGGGGTGGGGGGGCGCCTGCTGACCGCATGTTGACTAGCTGGGTGTTGCCGCTGGAAACACTTCAAACCTCCAGAAAACACACACACACACAGTCAGACAGACAGAGCCACACACACTGACGTAGATACACAGATAAACAAACGTAAACATTGATATACAGTGTGTAGGTGCATAGTGGAAACATGGAGGAACGATGCGTGTGTGTGGATCTGTTTATTTCCTTTCACAGCGGTTGTCTACATACCAAGCGACCGTTATCCCAAATCTTCCTCTCTATCTCACTTCCTCCCTTCTTCTTCCCTCCCTCCCCCCCCTCTCTCTGTCTCTTTCCTGTATCTCCTTCTCCTCAGCTGTGTATTTTAGCAAGTTTTTGAAGGGGAAAAATCCGAATGAGGCGTTCTGTGCTTTGCTTATGAAGCTGCGAGCAGAAAAAAATTTCTCCATCTGTTCAAATATTTGTTTTTCATTCAACGCGAAACACTTTTCTCCGCAGATACCCGCTTTATTTCCCTTCTTTCTGTCGGATTGCGGTCCGTTCCCACAAACTCTGCAGAGGGAACGTAATGCAGCACAAGCAAACAGAATTCCCCAGAATTCTCCAGTGGCCTTTTTAATGCCCCACCTTCTTTAACAAAGCTCTGTCCAAAGTTTTGTCTTTCTCCTCTTTTCTCCCTCTCTCTGCTTCTCCCTCTCTCTTTTTTTCCCCCCTGTCTGCATCTTCTCCAGTTTGAGTTTTTAGGCCTTAAACTGAACTCTGACAAAAATCTGGATTAATTAAACGGCGTGTTTTTCTCTTATGTAATTCTGGCTTCAAATAGATTTCCTGACCCGTGTCTTGTAGGCCTGCACAGACTTTTCGTCTTGAGTTGTAAAGCTGACATCTTATTTGTTATGACATACACCCACACACAGAAGTTGATTAACTTTAAGACTCGAAGTTGTAAATGCTTTCTAGGAAAATATCCAAACACAATTGACCATTCGCCCCCATTAATTACTGTTGCTATGTCTGTTGCTAAGCTTTTTGTTTTTGCACGGCACATATTCACTTTAGTTATTTTACCTCTCAGTAGTTTTTTGTTTTTAAGTTCTTGATTTCAGACAGAGATAGACAAAAACAGGCTTCTTTTTTCTTTTTGGCAAACACCAAGCTTCATGAGTTTATTAAAAACATTTTCTATTGACTTTATAAATTCCTGCTGAGTTGTTTTAAAGCACGAGTCTTCTGCAAGGTGTCTTAAAGGACCAGTGTGTAGGATTTAGTGACATCTACTGTAGATGTGAGCTTGCAGATTGTTGATGCGTTCTCTCTCCGTACCTTTCCAAACATGTAGGAGAAGCTATGTGAGCCACCAAACTCGCATAAACCGTGAAAGCGTCCCAGAAGTGGCTCTCGGCTCTGCTCCTCTTCAAATACATGTTAAGTCTTTTTTTTGCAACAGCTACATCACTTTGCACAGAGGAGATCGAGTGGGCAGGAAGTAACACAGGCGGAGTGTTCAGTCAGTTTTCAAAATATAATACCGTGTGCAGACTGGCGATCATAAAAACAAAAGAAAAGAAACTACATAGCCTGTTTTTTCATGGTAGAAGCACAAAAATCAAGGAAAAGGAAAGAACGATCAACAAAATCTGAGCAAGTGAACATAATCAGGTGAGAGAAATGCTACTGGCAGGGCATGAAGCCATGTGGAGGACGGATTAAAACAGCATCACACACCAAACGTGCCCAAAGGAATAAAGGTGTAAATCTCACACTGAACATATAAATGTGCGCTTGAAAAGACTGAAGCTAAATCTTCATCCTCACCAGCTTATGATTCACATAAAAAAACAGCATGTATTACAAGTATGTTAACAGGAAAAGGAAAGATCAGACTGCTATTACCTCCTGTTTGGCTGCTTTACATATTTGTTCGTATTTGCAAACAGCATAACGTCACTTTCAGAGAGAGAAAAGACTTCTAGGATGAGGACTAACAGATGTGTTTGGAAAACCCAACACTATCTCTGGTGAAGTTGGCCGGGGTTGCTGCAGTGTAACTTATCCAAATCTGCCAAACCTTTGCCTAAACTCTGATAAAATAGGATCCAGGAGCTGCTCCCACGCAGCGGGGAAGTACTACAGAGTGAGTGTGTTATCGTGAATGAGGTTTTTTAACCTGTTACCCTGCAGACTGTTGTTAATGGTTACTACTGTAGGTAGTAAACTAGTTAGCCAAACACGCTCAGCAGATAAACACGCAATTGAATCCATTCCTCTAAGTTTTGCTTTTGTGTTTTTGGTTTTGGAAAGACTAGAAAAAAAACAGACACCACCCTCCACACTCATGAAAGAGTATCACAGCCAGTTGGCTCATTTAACACGTTTGTTGAAGCGAGAGACAGTATTTTAAACTAAAATCACCCCATCTGTTCCAGATGTTTGTCACTTGTTCCCTCAGTTGAACTTAAACTCCCTTGGTAAATAGTTTGGCTTGTTTTACACAAAGAAAACAAAACACTGAATCAACTTTTTTTCCCCCCTTGTGTGTCAGAGAAATGTCAGTACATAACCTCTTTCCCCTGGGTGGGTTTTGGTATTTGGGATTCCTAGAAGAAAAAGTGATGGAAAGTACGCCACCACCTTCCTTCCTGTATGTGGTGGAAAAAACCCCAGGTGTGTGTTTGTGTGCGTGTGAATGTGTTGTGATGAGCGGACAGATGTAGCAGTGGTGTCAGCCATGTGTTTCTACATCGGCATGTCTCTCCCAGGTTAGGAATGTTAGTCAAGGAAGTGACTTATTTTGAAATGATTGCAGCCCTCCAGGAGTTCGTGTCACACGAACATGTTACACATGACATTTTTTTGAGTGGTTTCAACACTTTGTGGCCATGATACCCTGTCACAGATGTATTTGTAGTGGTGGTGACCTATAATAGTTCTGTTTGATGTAATTAAGAAGCAATTTTGCAAAAAAAAACTTACCTTAAGGTCCACTTACTCGCTTTCTCCAGAGTTTTCAACCACTGCTGTCGTCTCCTGCAATTTTTTCTCCTGTTGTCATGGAGATAGCTCAGCTCACATGATGTCAACATCATGTTACCAAAGTATGGACTTTGCGTTACTTAATAACAGGTGGACGTATACAGTAGACCAACACACCATGACATCATGCTAAAAACAACAGGAAGTTGATTTGAATTGCATTGATAAAATCTGTAAAATCTGCCAGTTTGTTTATTTTTGTTGCCATTTTCAGCCGTTTCTGTAACGTTTATAGATATATAGTGAAACACAGTGGTCCATTCCTGATGTTTCTGCTCTGTTTGGGCTATTTTATGGGTAAATGGGGTAAATTTAAGCTGTTATTTTCTTTAGTCTGTGGCCCAACAGGTAAATTAAAAACTAGGTCTCCAACCAGATGTAAGTTAACGCAGAAACATGCATTTTAGATGAATGAGATGGAAACATGAAAAAACATGAAAAAAGAAAACATTAAACAGCGAGATATTAAAGTTCTGATTGTTTTAGTGTTGCACGCTGTATTTTATGTATTCTGTTTATCACTAATTTGATTTTCAGACAACTCAAACTTGCATCATAGGTTTTGATTTAGAGTTCAGAGTCAGATCTCTCCCACCACAACACCAGACGGATGTGTTGTTACATGATCAGGCCGTAGCATGCTCTAATTAATGTACTGTTTACTGAACTGTGTTTACATTCTTTAATTAACTTTGTGATGAGTGATGCTCGGCTTTGTTTAATTACTGAATATCAGACTGTACCGTGCAGTCGCCTTATTTGTGTTGATGGAAATCAGTGGTCGCAGTGAGCAGAAAGTTTTACAGTAGAAATGACTTTGCTAGACGTTTGTTACTAAAAAGGAGACGATAACTCGGCTTTTTTCCCAACCGTCAATCTCAATGAACTCTACTAGGTGTAGAAACATGTAAGAGGAAACACAAGCAAACAAAAACCTTATATATGCCACCATTTTCTGTTTTTGAGGATGTACAGCAAAGCCTACAGCAAGCTTAGGGTGTAACCACTAAATTAAGCTTCAGTGTTGTGTTTTGGTTGGACAAGTTTAACTGAAAAATGTCTGACTCAGTCAGTGTAAATAACCGAATATAAAGGGTCCCTTTCAAAATTGCTTGTTTATATCACATGTTTATGTTCATACATCAGCCCATATTTGTTTGATTTTTCATACTAGCCTCTCAAATATAAATTTAAGTCCTCGTCTTTAAAGTAGAGAATCAGTTGGGCTACATTCCTCGTTTTCTTTTTCTGTATGGCTGCTGTATAGAAGCATACTACTTATTTTCTCCTGACTTGATAGTGTTGGTGATGACAGGGGCTTCATGGTGTATTGACCTTCCCTCATTCAGTGTGTCTGTGTGCAGACGTTTCTGACATAAAGCTGTGGCTGTTTACAGAGTGCAGCGATTAGTGAAATGAGACCTGTCCATCAGAAACCTCCAAGTCGTTTCTCTCCATCCGATTAAAGTCTGTTGACGCGGTTTGTAAGGATGTGGGTATTTCATGGAGGTCAGGACCGGGCTACGCAGGTGTTTTTTTAGCAGAGTTTAAACTTTCAAAGTCGAGTTGTGTTTGGACTAGTTAGTGTGCGAACTGAACAGTGTGTCTTCGTGGGAATCGCAGAAACAAAGACAGAATTACAGGATTTATTTTCACGATGGCCTCATCTGCTGTCTTTGAGCAATCCCGTTTCTCTGAGCAGAGAATAAAACACGCCGTTCTTTTGAAGGAAGTTGGAGTTTATGTATTTATGTGAAGTGTACTTGTGCTTTGACCTTCCCACACTATGAGGGGAGACACTATGCCAGGATTGTGTGCCTCCCATTTTCATATTCTCCTGCTGGAAGAGACCTGACATGGATAGCCATCTACACACACACACACACACACACACACACAGCCTTCCTCCTTCTTAGTGTTTGAAGTGTTGGGAAAGTTGGATAAAAACATCTCCTCCTCTCAGTAACAGAGCGAAGAAAAAGCAACACATGCAAAGCTTTCTGTGTATTTTTGTACATTTGTATGTGGGTGTGAACGTGAGAGTGACACACATGGTAAAGAACAGCGTGTTGTATTGGGAGGTATTACGCCAGGGTTAATGCAGTGAGCGGGCAGCGAGCCCAGCCCTCTGAAGAATAACATTATCTAACCCAAAACAACGGGGGAGCGGGGAGCTGGCCGACACAAGCGGGCCCAGCTGTGCAGCCAGGGACCACAGCCAAAACCAAAACCAGGGCCTGCTGAGGCTGGAGAGCAGCGCTGACATCCAGCCAGTGGACAGACATTGACTGTGTACTGCTAGATGGGACTAAATAAGGTTGTGTCAAACCAAAAGTGAGGACAATAAATGCAGTTTTTGCTTCATCTGTTCACATAGAGACGTTTGTTCTGCTTTCATGTGCTTGAAAACTCAAAAAGAAATGTGGGGAAAGACAAAGAAGTCATCTTTTCAGACTTAAGATTGTCCACACAGAAGCTGTATCAAACTTCAGATTCTTGAATTAGAACATTTTTACATCACCATTGTCTTTTGGAACATGCGGCTATTAATGATGTCCAAAATACGTGTGTATTAATGCTTATCAGTTCTGAATATTTGAAATATTTCAATGCTTATTTTCTGCATTATTGACACACCGTTATCAGCTGCGCTTTATCGCTCTCTCAGTTGACACACACCGCTGCAGTGGCAATTTAACCAAAATTGAGATAATCACACTCGAGATTGAGATGATAACGAGAATAACCATCAGTTGCAGAGTTTTTCCAGCCTAAGTTGTTCGGTCTGATGGCAGCATCAACATAGGGCCCTATAGTTTCTGTGAGAACATAATCATGACCAGAATTGCTGAATTCAGAATTTTAAAAAGCCATAACACAGATATCAGAGGGCCCTTCTGGAAGTCAGTGCTAAAAGCTAACTGGATATTTTAAAATATTACTATGTAATGTGTTTTTATAAATCACACCTTTGGGCCACCGGGCTTGCAATAGGCTGGGGGAAACCCTGACTACATTTTCAAGTCGGTGCTGTTTACAGTTAACTTTAACAAGCGTCAGATATAACTTCAGAAAAACAACACGATCTTGCCAAATTAGGCTCTGAGAGTGTTTTTACACTTGTTTTGACTTGTTTTAGCCTTTTGGACACCAAATGGGAAAGAATTTGCCACATAAATTAGCGAAACGGTCGTAAAATATAATAACATTTACACTGGCAGCTTACATAACGCCGTGCTGAATGATGTTGAGGTGGTAAACTTCAGCTATGTGCCATCTACTGCAGTTTGAACGAAGCCTGCGGTTATTTAAATATACTTTGAGGCCAAGTTCTGCTTCAAGCATGCACCTGCTTCTGCTCATGACATGTTAAATTTTAGTAGTATTAATAGTATTGAGTGCCTTGTCCACGAGTGAACCATTTGCCCTGAGTACCACCCAAGTGCAGCTGAGGTTATTCAGCTCTCATTCTGTGTTTTGGAGCAGCCAAAGTCATTTTGATGCAGGCTGCTGATGTATTTCATTAATCCACACGGTAGTTTATGCTTTGGTAAGACAGTCGGGAGCATTAAAAATATCCAAAGCTTTAGATTTCCACATTTAATCCTGTTCATCCAGCTGCGGGGCATGGAAACTTCCAGAATCCAATTTGTGCTGCAGAGTTGGAGCTCGTTGAGATTGGCCCGGGATTGGGAATTTGCCTCGTACACAAACACGGAGAGAGAGCACGAGGGGAGGAGGGGGCGAGGTAGAGGAAGCAGTTGTTGACATCTGTACCTTCAACACGGGTCAGTCATGTCCAACATTGTGTCAGTGATGCTTCACAAATATGCATCAATGCAGTTTTTTCTTCATGCTCTGTGAAGAGCTGCAACAGAGCCGAGCTGCAGTACTTTAGTTTTTCAGCTGCTTTTTGTCTGCAGGTCAACAAGAAAGATCATAACCTGCAACGACATGAATGGAAATAAAGTGCTGCCCTTAACAGTCATACTGTACACTGTTCCTCACTGAGAAGGAGTCATTTCATGTGCTGCACTGCCTTCTACTGGATCAAAAAGAGACCTGCAACTGTACAACAACATCACAGTCAAACCCTGACTGTAGTGTATTTAATAGTGACTCTTAATCTTCTTGTAAACATTAGTCATCACACGGACTGACATGCGTCTGTGCACTTTCTCTTTGAGCTGGCAGTAAATTTGTTTTATTTTGTTCTGCTCGTTTTTAATGCGCACAGTATAAGCTTAATTTAGAATATACAAAACAAGACGGGGAACAACATTTAGGACAAACAGCATACAACAGAAGAACCATTATGCTGAAAATCAGAAGAGAAAAGGATATTTAAAACAAAAAGAGAGCACAGCAGTTTTTAAGCATTTCTGTTTGTGTTTTTCTGTATATTTCAGCTAATTAAAATAGTTGCATGACCTTAAAAAGTCTAAAATCCAATAATTAGAATTTTAGGCTTTAAAATGTCTTTGATATGATTTGGACAGGCTTTGAGAATTCATTGGATTACAAAGTTAATGTTACTTTTATTAAGTTGCATCAACTTAAGTCTCACTTTTAAATGTGTTCTAAGACTTTTATTTTGTAGGAATTTTCTTGGGGCAAAGGTGTAAATGGGCTGGAGTGTCAGTTTAAATTCACTTTGGATATGATGTAGCTTTTATTGGACAATTAATTTCTGAATCAGATCAGTTTTAAATCACTTGCAGTAACATTTTCAGCCACAGGAGGGGGGCAGCAGAGTCTATTTTCAAATGCATTCACCATGCTGTCAAAAGGACATCTAAAGTGACATCCTTACTTTACAACAACTCATACTGGACACATTTTCTCATGCAAGCTGGTAATGGCCAAAATTTAAAAGAAAAAAAGCTTTCATGTTACAGGTTTGGATTCCAACTTGAGTAAACTGATGATTAAATAAACTCTGCCCCCTCCTCACCTTTGAAGTTGCTCCTGAGCAACACTTTGAACCCACATCTGCTCCAGTCCAGCTGTTGCACCGAGCACCCCTGGGTCATGAATGCATGTATCTGCTGCTGTGTGCATCATGTGAAGCGGCGCGCTCATGAAAAGAGCATGCGTAGTCTGTCAGCGTTCCCCGAGGAAAGAGCAGTGTGATGCTCTGATGCTGCACTTCCTCAAAGCCTGTAGGCTCCGAGAGGCAGCTGAGGCCAACTGAGGCTGAGGCTTATGGCTGTCACTCCTTCTTTACACTCTTTTTCTCTTCAGTTATTAGCGATACTACATAGTTTTAATTGGCTGTATTTTCTCCATGCACATCATTTGACATGGCGTGCTGTCTCGCCCTCTGTCATATGAAACCAAAGTCCCTCGTGGCTTGTTCGCATGCAGCCTTGTCAGCACTCTCTGACCTCTGCTCGCTGTCCTGTTCTGCAGCTCGGGACACATTTGACAGCAGAGTAGAGTCAATGGACCGATGAATCAAGGGACAGAGGGCATAGCGCGAGGAAAAGACTGATACAGTAGTTGAGAAGAGGAAGAATTAGTTTCCCTGTGTCTTGTTTCATGAAGCTTATTTTAGAGTTTGTGTATTTTGATACAGAACTCTGGCAACAGTACTGATCAGAGTGGAGAATAAGGCATTGTGCAGAGCTTTTTAGCTTGTTTAGTGTATCGGTAAGTGTAATCCATTAATCTGTTTGAGTAATTTTCCAAGAAAGAAAGTCAAAAGTCTTTGATTTCAGCTTCTTAAATGTGAAATGTTTCTTGAATACTTCACAGGACTTCACATTTTGGCAAAACATTTTACCACAAACAGGAAAATTTGTGTCCTTAGTAGCCTCAAATGATAATTTTTGCTACTATTTTCTCACTGAATCAGTTAATCTTTTGGCCTAAAATGTCAGAAAAATTATGAAAAATGCCCTCAAATGTCTCAGAAGCTTGTTATGTCAAACCAAACAGTCCAAAACTCAAAGATATTTAATTTGTTAGCACACGAGACAAAGTTTGCATCAAACGATTAACTTTTCTATATTGTCATGTTAATGACAGAAATACCCATAATATTAGGATAAACTGTAAATCCTAAAGGGGAGGTTTTACTATAAGCCTTTCGGGTTTCTTACCTCAAGTGCGTGATCACTTCTATGTTTGTTTTTTACATACTTGATTTGATCACTTCTTCTATCACAGCTAATAATTCTAATTAATTGTCAAAATAGTTGCATAATTTTTCTGTATTATTTTGAATGTTTCAGCTAAGTTTCCTCTTGATGTAGAACTTGTACTTCACTTTACAACCAGAAAACTCTTTGCATTTATATTGTGTGAGTTAAGTGAGAGAAATCAGTGTCCTACTCAGAACACAAGTGAAAAATCCTTGAAAAACTGGAAGACAACATGTGCACCGATGCCACAATGTTGCCTCAGTTGTATTTCCAGCTCCAGTGCAGTGTGGCCTAGTTCTGCTTCCTCACTGTGTGACCAATCGCCTCGGTGCATGTGCTCTCTCTCTCGTTGCCAGGGAGACAGAGGAACCGTCTGGAGCCAATGGACACCATTTTCGTCAAGCAAGTGAAGGAGGGAGGCCCCGCCCACGGAGCTGGACTCTGTACAGGTACACACACACACTTAAAACACACACACGCGCACGCACAGTCTCTAAGGAGATCATTGCACTCCTTCTGATAACCGGCAGATCTCATGATTAACTCGGCCTGTCTCGCGTCTGACCTCAAAGCGCCGTTTGATGCCAAGATTTCTTCACGTTTGTACTGTAGGTAATTCCACTTCCTCGTAACCCGCCAGGCAAAACAGATACAAGTTACAAAATAACAGATGGCCCCTTTGCGGGAGGTTGAACAAAGTGTATTAAGCGCACTGTTATTCCAACCTTCACTTGATTCCTTCTCTCGTATTAACACGTGAATCGTTTCTAATTTTAAGCCGCACAGATAAAAATACTTCAATAAACTCCCTTCTGGTGAAAAAGTGAATCATCTCCTTCCAGTTTCACTGAAACAGAGGTGACAGCAGAGGCTCTGCGCTCCGTGCTGTCAGCGTTATTGCCAGGTTAGCACTCTGTATTACAGGAAATGTTAAGTGGCCCGGACAAGCCCTCTAAACTGTCTGCTTTTATCTGTTCACTCTCCTCTCCTGGGACGGGGGAGAGCACTGTTTTCCCACAATTATCTGGTTTCTCTCCTAAACTCACCTCGCCTCTCTTCCTGTAAGATGGCCATCTTCAGAAAACTTGAATGGAGCTGGACCCCTCACTTGGGGTCCTTCAAATAAACAAGTATTGGTGTTCTCCTTTTGATCTAATCACAGATGTGTTTGTGCTGGAAGGAGCTACTCCACTGTGGTTTTCTCGGTCGATAACAGTATCGACTGGACTCCAGATCATTTTTCTGAGCAGCTGAAAGCAGAAACTCAGACTTGAAAAGTTTTTCTTTTAACGTTACACCTGGTCTTAATCTCGTCGTAACTTGGCCTTCTAATGCTGCATTTCAGACAACTTGGAGCTCCAAAATTCCTGAACTCCTTCTAGAAAAAGTACAACTGAACACCACTCAAGGTCAAAGTTCCTGCTTGTGAACTCTGGGTAAATCCATCTACCCCGACCCCACAGAGTGGCCAACAAGACAGGACAAACAGACAAAACTCATGTAATGAATAACAACATTTGCCAAATTAACAAGACAGCCCAAATAATTAGAATTTGTCATAGACAGTGTTTCACAAAGGTTTCTCCTCACTCAACTGCTCTCAAAATCGCATGTTTTGTAAAAGGAGCCTGCGGATATTGCAGTTAATAGGTCAAATTGGACAGTGTCCTCACTAACGTCTGTTCATCTATTTTATCTGAACAATCATTTATGTCCTTTATTATCTCTCTCCAAGTCGACTGCTTCCTCTAACTTGTCATCATGTTGCAGCGTTTTCTTGTGTTTGCTGAACCTTTAGTATTTTATTTACCTCAACGCGAGATGAAATCGCCTTTATTCTTTGTTTCATCCACCATAACGTTGCTGCAAATTAGGAATGATGAGCTACAGGTCAACAAGACAAGGGAAGATTAGACACAGTCTTGTGGGGATTCACATGAACGTGCATCACTAATATGGGGTGTAGTTAAGACTAGGCTTAAGTTTGGTTGGCGCAAGAGACATAAAGTCCATTCTTCTTGTCTTAAAAAAAGAGTTAGAACCAAGCTTAGTAAGGACCAGTTGTTTGGTTTGTAATTTATTGTCTTAAATCTCTCCAGGGGATCGGATAGTGAAGGTAAACGGAGAAAGCATCATCGGGAAGACCTACTCCCAAGTCATAGCCTTGATCCAGAACAGGTAAGATAACATCATTTGGTTTTATGGTTCATCTTAAGAGAAATATGCAGAGTGAAAGTGCCCGACTGACTCAGACCCTGATGCCAGAGTTTCTATCTAATCCCTTCACCGCCAACACAGCACAGAGACCAAGAAGGAGCCATTGTAAAACTTTTCAGGAAAAAACTTTCCAGACAAAGTTATTTCCTTATCGCTGACAAGCACACGTCTCATTCACACTTCATTAAACTGCAGCTATTAAAAGTTAGATTTTATACGTAAAACTTGTTCTTTTGTGTCGTGCCATGACTCTCCACAGTTTGTGCTCTGTGTCGTAACAGTCCGTCTCTCTCTCTCTCTCTCTCTTTCTCTCTCATTCACTCTTATCTCTCTCGTCCCACACACCCTCGCCTCCCTCAGCGATGCCTCACTGGAACTCTGTGTGATGCCAAAGGATGAGGACATTCTGCAGCTTGTAAGTTTTCATTCATCTGTAAATATTGCAAGTCTGTTCGGAAATGATCCTTTTTAAAAAAAGAAAAAAAACTCTTTTGTTTGTACAGTGGCAAAGTTTGTGATTATTTACACTTTTAATATGAGACCAGTGCCATCTTCAAAATGTAGTTTTAATCTCTATCTAGTTTATTTAACCTGTACGTGAATAGAAACTTTAAAATTGTTCTTTCAGTCAGAGTAACCACCTAGTAGTTTAGTCAGTGAGTACAGGTTTTTGTCTCAGTGATGAAACAGTGTTACTAAACCAGGCAACCCCGCTGTGATGACAAGACTTAGGCATCATTTCCACTGCATGGTACAGCTTAGCTTAACTCAACTCCCTTATTTTTTGGTTTTCCATTTGGAAAAGTTTTGGAAAGTACCTGGCACTTTTTTTGGTGTCATCTAGGTCGAGGCTCCGAGTCAGCTGAAGCGCGTCATCGATGCTCTGATGCAGCATTTCCCGAATTCTCCTGTTTTGTTTTTTTCCCCAGAAGGCTTTTGTCTTCCTGTATTTGGCTTTATTCTGGCACAAAATGTGTCTTCTAGCTGTGATAAACAGTCACATACAGAGACTTCCCTTCGATATCCACCGTTGTTCCTGTGTTTGTGTCGCCTTGTCGATGATAACAGGGCAGTTTCACGCCGCGTTGCTATGACGATCAGCTAAGACTTACACCTATATTGACGTGGTACCATCTGCAGTGAAAAACTTGAGAAAAGTTCCAAAAGTGTAGGGATGCACAATGCAGGTTTTTTTCCAGCTGATCCTGATAACCAATAGTTATCTGCTTCTCATGACCGATACTGATAAGGTAACATTTAATTTCACATTTTTGTATTTCAAAAGGGAGGTCATATAGACTCAGATATAGTGAGCAAAGATGGATGAGTTAATATTCTACGGCCATGACGGAACCAAATCTAACTGACAACAAAAACAAAGAACAGGTCTGATTCTTCTGATGCGTGTTGACACATCAGATCAGATATTATTATAGCCGATATTTATATAATTTCATTATTGGAGTAATAAATAATACTATAATAATACTGTAGTATCTTTAGCACCGTACCATTGTGCATCCCACGCATCGTGCATCGTGATTCGACTGAGGCGGAGCAGCACCGTACTGTGGAAACGAGGCTGTAGGCATGCTGCAACCTGCTGTTGATCTTGAAGAAATAGTTCCAGCTTGTAATGCTCCCTAAACCACAAACTGGCACGTTTACATTTCTTGTGTGTGAGCAGGTTAAATAAACAATATACAGCACATCATTTTAATTGGTCAGCTTATATGTTTTATGTTGTTGTAGGTGTGTTTCAGAACTTTGCACAGAGCCACGTTAGCTGTGTTCCTCATATTTCAGGGCTTGATGCTATGCTAAACTCAACATAGTCTGTCACCAGGGTGATATTTTTCTTCTCATCTCACTCTGATAAATAAATAGAATAAGCATATTCTCCAAACTGTGAAACTATTTTCTCAAGTGCAGGCCAGAAAACCTCAGTTGCAGTGATACCCACCGTCTGACACCTTAAAAAATGTTGGCGAGGAAGTGTTGACATAGCTATCCATAACTTAGAAGATTAGCTTATAATGGATACAAGCTTGAATGAACCATTAACATTTGACTCCATTAGCAGCCAGGACTGTGGTAAAGAATGGGATTAAAAGAAAGATTATTCAAGATTTTAAACAAGGTCATACTGTGACCTTATTTTATTACTAATTGTCAGTGTGACTTCACAACCACCTGCTCATCCTGCATTTCTGATCTTCATAATCAAGACTGACAGTGATTGTCTCATGTCAGGTCGATGAGGATATATATAGAGAGAATTTTCAGTGTGAAAAAGCTAAAAATAATTGAGCTAAGACTTCCTGCCGCAGCTCCACATCACACTGGTGGGCTCAGTGATGCAAACAGCCGGCCCACGCCATCAGTCAGGGTCCAGAGCCACGCAGACGATAAAACAGTGCCGGGCCACGTCAGACCAGTCGCCACACGTTATTCACCTCTGTTTGGGAACTTCTACTCTCGGAGCAGAGAACTGAGTCAGATCCCACTGTGTCGCTAAATTCCACACATAGCTCGTTAGCTTGGCCGCAGCTCAGCAAAAGCCACAGAAACTTGCTTTTGGCATTTTGGAATGAGTCTGAGCGCTCACAAGGCTGAGGGATTCAAATGAAGCAATTAGTTGTTTCTTCCCATTGAGGAAAACATGAGTCAGAATTAAATCTAATGTAAGGGTTGTTTTTTAACTTTACAGCTGTCTAAAATCTACCTGCTATCAGACAGATTTATGGGTTTGAAATGTTGCATAATGTGAACCTCTGTGTCAGAGGGAAAATAAAGGAAAAGTTCGGACTATTTGATGTAGGGTTGTATGAGGTACTTATCTATATTCAGTGTATTACCTACAGTAGATGCCAGTCAACACACCCCCAGTTTGGAGATGCAGAGAGGAGCACCAGCATGGAAGCTAAGCAGTGTATTGCTGTGGACATGGTCAGCAATAAAACATATTCTAGCCACACAAAAATAGGTCGAATATCCCTCTCTCCAAACCAACCAAACTCCATAGGCAAAATCAGTAATTTAACTTCACAGCACGTGGGAGGGGGAGGGAGCTGCTGGTCTACCGCTGCCTCGATTTGTTGGTTTGTTTGTGTTATTGTGTGACTTCGGTGTTTTAAAAGGATAGATTGGATTCACTGAAGTCGCACAATAACACAAACAAACCAACACATCGAGGCAGCGGTAGTTCAGCCACTCCTGTGTTCTGCGAGGTAAAATTACTGATTTCGCCAGTGGAGTTTGGTTGGTTTGGCGAGAGTGATATTTGGCTTCTGTAATGGCATTTTCCCATCAGAAAAGACAACACATGGCAAAATAAAGAAGTGAAAATATTCTAAATATAAAAAATATA
>JAJHUR010138478.1:26971-51821 GCA_027495735.1 Lutjanus campechanus
GAGGGAGCTGCTGGTCTACCGCTGCCTCGATTTGTTGGTTTGTTTGTGTTATTGTGTGACTTCGGTGTTTTAAAAGGATAGATTGGATTCACTGAAGTCGCACAATAACACAAACAAACCAACACATCGAGGCAGCGGTAGTTCAGCCACTCCTGTGTTCTGTGAGGTAAAATTACTGATTTCGCCAGTGGAGTTTGGTTGGTTTGGCGAGAGTGATATTTGGCTTCTGTAATGGCATTTTCCCATCAGAAAAGACAACACATGGCAAAATAAAGAAGTGAAAATATTCTAAATATAAAAAATATATTTTATATTATATATTTTAAAGTGGATTTTTTTGCTGTCAGTGTCCACGATGTCCCACTTGGGTGTTCCTGCTGCTTCGTAAAACACTTCAAATGATCCGAACTTTCCCTTTAAGAATACTAGAACACAAGTCTTGATTTTACTGGCAAATGTTTCTGTTTTTATATGATTTAGTTCTCTTTTTTTAATCAGTATTTAATCCATTACATTTCTTGACATTTATCTTAGAATCACAATCAAGTCACTTCTTTAAAATACATACTTAAACTCTCATCAATGCAAATCTCACGTGCGACCTTTTAATCTTGCTTGTACAGGAAGAAAAACAGATTTTCACAGTTTCAGTGCCACTGAGGATACGTCAGATAAAGAGCTGCAACTGTTTTGATAATCAATTCATCGCTTTAGTAATTTTTCAAGCAAAAAAAGTCAAACATTTGCTGATCAGAGCTTCTTAAATTTAAAGATTTTCTGCGTTTCTTTGCCATTTATGATGGTAAATGCATTGCAAAAGTAATCAGCAGATTAATCAAAAATGACAATAATCTCCCTGATCAGATGTCTGCATTAAAATATTTAACATATTGTTTTTATAAGGACAAATGGATGACTCATGTGGTGGTGTCAGTAGATGCATCTGTGTCTGTGTTTTCAAATGTGTTCATGTTTGTCTGTTTTGTGTATTTTTGGAGACACTGAGCCCACTCACTACCAGAGGGAGTGCAGCTGCAGTCAGCTGACTCCTCTCAGCTCACTGTTTACAGGAGCGGGTGAGGGAGGAAGCCAGCGCAGATCAGGCAAGCGTGCTGTTATGCTCACCCAGAAGTGAACATATGATAGAGCAGCGTCTAAACACAGATGAGCGGGAGGCTGTTAGAGACGAGGAGAAAGAGGCTAGTGGGGAGAGCGCGTTTGTAGCGCGAGTGCCGCTTTGAAATGCTTGAGACACCAGAGAGGGGGAGGGGAGGAGGTGCCACAGTGAGCAGGTGAGAGTGACAGAGCAAAGGAAAGAAATGCTGAGTATGTTGAGAGGCAGAGAAGGAGAACGCCAGCAGAACATGTTTGCCAATGTATTTTAACGGCAGCTGTGGGGTCAGAGGAGGAAATCATGGGGAAGAACAGCAACTCAGCAGAAGACACTCAGGTCTGAGAAGGACATCAACACTGCTGAAGTTCACCTCTGTCCTTCATCTTTCTGATTCCTTCTTTTCCGACTGTGATGCCTCTGCTCAGCGTCCCCACAGAGGAATGTATTTTTAGCCTGTCAGACTGTCTCACCTCCATCGGTGGCGATGTGCCTCTCATTTCTCTATGTTCACCTGTTTACTTCTCTTTATTCCCTTTTGTCTCTCTGCTTGCCCTTCTCTAACCTGTGGACTGCAGTTTTCCAGGGATATCACTGCTCTGGTAAGAAGGGAAACTATACTAACTATTATCTTTCCTTTTAAAGGGATAGCTGGGATTTTTTTTTTTAAAGTGGGGTTGTATGAGGTACTTATCCATAGTCAGTTTATTACCTACAGTAGATGGCGTTTGGCACGTCCCCAGTTTGGAGAAACAGCAGGAGTACCGGTGCAGGAAGCTAAGCAATTACTGCTGTGCACAAGGTCAGGAGCACAACCTATTTTAACCACTGAAAATGTTAGTTATATTTAGAATATTTTCAATGCTTTATCTTGCCATCAGACAGCCTTTTCCAATGGGGAACTGCCGTTATAGCAAACAAATGTCGCTCTCTCCAAAGCAACCAAACTCCATTCACAAAAGCAGTAATTTTACCTCACAGAAAACTGGAGTTGTTGGTTTACCGCCGCCCTGATCTTTGAGTTTGTTAGTGCAATCATTTGACTTTGGTGAATCCGAAAAAACCCTTTAAAACACAGAAGTCACACAAAAAAGCAAACTAAATAACCAACTGAGTCAGCAGTACATCGTATTCTGCAAGGTAAAATTACTTATTTTGCTCATGGAGTTTGGTTGGTTTGGAGAGAGCGATATTTGGCTTATATAACGGCAGTTTCCCACCAGAAAAAGCTGTCTGACAGCGAGGTAAAGTGGTAAAAATATTATTGAACAGTTAATTGAAATTTTAGAACGCTGCAGAAATGTCCTGACCCACACATCAGACTGAAGAAAACATATTTGCTTGCTGCAGATCACTGCAAAAATCACATTATGATCATTTTAATGTTTTTCAGTGAAAATGAGAATAATGACATAAAAATTATCGTCCCCTTTAATATCGCACAATGGCAATATCGGTCAAAGTAATCACAATTAAATATAATCAGATATTTTCTCAAAATAATAAGAGAGAAAGTGCCGATCACTACCTACTGTAGGTGAGACACTGACTATGGACAATACTCCAAACAACCCCTGTTCAAAAAATCCAAACTATCCCTTTAAACTGTCTTTCCTGTTGATTAATATCTCTTATGACACCTTTAAAGCTTGTATTTGCACAGGTAGAAGCTGGCAAACCCCTAAAACCCCAAACATACTTCCCCTCCTGTGTTGTGTTTGTATTGTGGTTTAGTATGCAGGTTATTCTTTTTCATTTTCCTGAACAGCTGGTTGAGATACAGATGTGTGTGTGTGTGTGTGATGGAAAAACCAGCGCTCTGAGCTCACAATAAGTCAGCAGACTTATTTTACTCTGTACTTTCCGCGTTCAGGAAATTGGCTCCTATTTAACTGTATGACTTATGCAAATCCAGAGGGAGGCAGCGAGCAGCAGGCTCACTGCGTTTGCAATTGTAACCCGACACCGCAGGTAGAGTGCTATCGATTAAAGTCCACCACCGCCACCACTCTCTCCCTTTCATTTTCTCAAGAGCTGGTTCGCTGAAGGGATGAGGAACTGCAGCGTGTCCGATATGCAGACGGGAGCTTTTTCCATGAAGCCGTCCGTGGTGATCATTCACCAGAGAGCAGGCAGGCTTATAACTTGTCAGATTTAAGTGTAATTCTTCAAGTTTTAATCAAGGAAAGTACCGTAGTTGCTACAGTGACATTAGAATAGTGGAGCCATGCTGACAGAAGTAGGGTTAGCTGCCAACAGCAGACAGAGGCGTCCCCCGTTCACCCTCTCCTCATGCCTCAGGGCACACTCTCCAGTACGAAAGGTGGGTAAGCCCTTGCCAGCTTAATCCTCGCTCCTGGCTCCATGGCTCTATTCTGGACTTTCCGGGCTTTTTTCCCCCTACTTATTTGCCTTCCTGGCTGTCCCTTTTCTCCTACTTCTTCTCAGAGTATTTAATTTGTATCATGGCATGCTGTAACATTTGTTTGCGGTCTCCTGGGAAAAGATTGAGAAACTGTTAACGGAGCGATAGTTGTGTTTGATTTGGAGAAATGCTGTAGTACTGGAGCAGTGTGTCTATTTATAGCGTGCTGTTGTTTTATTGTTATAGACAGGCTGAATCCAGTTATCTATCTGTCACTTACAGTCCTCTGAGGGAATGCAGTAACAGTGTTTGTCTTGCTGATAATCTCATCAGCTCACACAAAGACTCCGGTCAATAAGTGGAACTACTATCATTCTTTGTCCACTTTCAAATTGTCAGCAAGTTTTTTCATTAAGTTGTACTCAAAACTGTAGTTAAAGTCACATTTTAGTCTGTTGTTTTCATTTTGTTTAAGACAAGATGAAGTCAGTGGAACTCAGTTTCAGTTTTAGTCTAATTTTAGTCAGTGTTTTAGTCACAAGTCTCTCAGACAGTTTCATGATACTGTAATAAAGGATTTGCTGAAGGATATTTCCTGGCTGTAAAAATTCCAGTGAGAACTACCTTGAACTTTGTTTAGTCATCTAAGCCGACAGTGTGTTACTCACACATTCTTTCATGTCATAAAAAAATAATTCACAAGGCATTATTGGTTATGAGACACTGATAATGTTTATTACCTGACAAAACAGACTTTTTATATATTACTCAGGTCTTCTTTTAAATTCGGCTTCATAATTCACTCAGTAGAACTTAGATTTAATAAATCAGCAGCTGTTAAAATGTGTAATCTGTGTGGTTAAGACAGGCGAGCATTATCTTATTCACTTCACACGTAGCTTACAGTAATACTGAATTGTGAAATGTTCGCTGACTGAGTTAGTGCCTGTTTATGTGTTGTAAGAAACCGTAGATGATCTTTTAGAAGATGTAGACATATTACATGAGCTTGGCTCCAGTAAATTTAACAGTATGTTAACAGAGCATGGCAGGAACTTTGAGCTAGCTTTACACTAACATTACAATGAGTCCTACTAAACAGGAATTAACATGCATGTTATCCAATCAATCAACTTAAATAACTGATATTTACCTTGGCAGACAATGCAGGATGGTGTCTTGTCAGGTGTAGTTTTAAATTTGTTGTGTTTTTTCTGCACATCTTTAACCCACAAGGTGCTCCATCCTCATTGGGAACTGTTACGCTCAGTCTTTCCTTGGGTTTGAATATAAAGCCCCTTTTACACTTGAACCAGTGTTGCTATAACCCACTAACATTTGGCTTTTGTCTTCAGTGGGAAAGGGTACAGTCAGTATTCCTTCCCAAGTCAAATGACACTGCTGTAATTACAGGTATTTATCAGCTCCAGCTCCGATCGCCAGTGACGTAAACATCATACCCGGGTAGACGCACTGATTTTCACCCCTTTTTGGCACCTTCATCTGAAATTTGAAAAACTCTTTTCCGCTTTTTTTTTTTTTTTGTAGACGTGTTGCTTGGCTGCCCAGTCCAGCGTTTGTTTGCAAGTTTGCCAAGTTTGCACCCTCTTGAAGGTGTGTATTTACTGATGATCGCTCGTCTTTAGTTGAGCATCTGAATGACGTTTTATATTATAGAATTGCAATGAAAGTCCCCCGTTATTTTGTTATCTAAAAGCTTTTATTTTGAAGCAGCAAAGGAAAAAAGCAAATACGTCTACTGCAATCGGAAAAGGGTTAACCGCTTATTCTTAGCACGTTCAGCCGCATTTTTAAAAATGCATGTACGCGCTAATCTTTGTGTAAAAACAGTATGAAAAAAAAAAAAGTATTTTTCTTCCCACCTGACAGGCTGCTGGTGTAGATGAGGCATGCACTTCTTAAGGGAGCATTTATTAGTTCTTTGAGATGAATGATTAGTGTGATCCAACTTCAGTTGCCCACCCGAACACAGCCGACTAGTCTCGTCTTTACTTGTCAGGGCGTAATGAACAGAGTTATCTTTGTCACTTTTGTTGTCAATACTTTTTTCATTTATGTTGTCACAATTTACGTCCAGGAAAACTTTTCATCAAAATTTTCATTGACAAACTTAACAATGCCATAGTGCTGTTGGCATAAATGGCAGAGGAAGATGAAGGTGAGATGTGGCATTAAATCCGTCACCTAGTAATAGAGAAGGTTGCCTCCAAGCTCAGCTGTAGTTTCATAAATACAGCACTTCCTGATCCTTACGAGTCTTAATGTATCTTGTCCCTGGTTGGGTGTAATGTTCTCTCGGGGTTTTATGTCATCTAGTTTAACGCTCCAACCTCTCTGCAACCAAAGTGACATAATGTCCTATAATCTCTTACAGGCGTATTCCCAGGATGCATACCTCAAAGGAAATGAGGCGTACAGCGGAAATGCCCAGAACATCCCCGAGCCCCCTCCCATCTGCTACCCTCGGATAGAGGTTAAAGCTGCTGGCATGGCTCAGACATCGGAGCCCGCCGCAGTCAGCGAGACCCCCCGAGGGCCGGCTCAGGGACCAGGAAGACGAGGAGGGGCCACAGAAAAGAACTACCGGTTGGAAATCCCTGTTCCGCCGTCTCCTCCGCCCCAGCAGACGTCAATGTCTCAGACGGTGGTGTGTGTCTGTAACGAGAATGTGAGGACAGTGGCCATGCCTCTGGATGCGGTCGACAGGGGGTCCCGGGTGGCTCGGGCTGGACCCAGCCACAGGACAGAGGAGAACCGGTACGGTCCTTCAGCGGACTCAGCCAGACCCAGACCCCTTATTCCCTCAGTACCTGGGGGTGCACAGCTGCAGTACCCCTCCTCCCGTCCCACGGAAACCCCAGTCTACTCCCCATCCTCAAGTTCTCGACCTGGCACCGCGTTTCCTGACACCTTATCGCCACCCGTACGGGCCCCTCTCACCCCAGCCTCACCAGACACGTTCTCCACTGCCATCTCACCAAGCACCAACCACTACTCACCCTCTCCCACCGCCCCCTCCACCTCTCCACACCAGAACATTGACTGGAAGAACTACACAACCTACAAGGACTACATTGACGCCAAGAGGCTGCACACATACGGCTGCCGCACCATCCAGGAGCGCTTGGACAGTTTGCGTGCGGCCGCCAGTTCCAGCTCTGCCTACACCCAGCAGCGCACACCGCCTCCTCCTAGCAACAGTCAAAGAGGAGCACTGGGCTCTCAGATCAGACGGAGAAGCACCTCCACTGACCGCGGGGTGGATGCAACAAGCCAAGGTACTGCGGTGACTCCGTTACGTAGTGTCTCACAAGAGAGGCTCGGAGGTGGAGCAGAGAGGATACCAATCAGGAATTGGCCTCGGAGTGCTTCCGAGGACGCTCTGCCTTTCTCCACTCCTGCAGGAGTCACCAAACCTCGGGCGCGGTCTTGTGACTACCTGGGGCAGCAGCCTGGAGAGCCAGGTGGAGATCGGTCAGGGTTGGAGGACAGACTGCTGCTGTGCCGGGGCGAGGAAGCCAGAGCGAGTAGGCAGGGTGGAGGCCTGAGAGCTTTACCTCATCTGAACAGGAGTCTCACTGGACAGGAGGACGAAGGAGGGCGAGGAGGTGGATTGTTGAACTTGCCTTTAGCTGCTCCTGTGTTTACTAAAGGTACGACGAATTCTGTGCTAACATCACGGACAGACGGTGTCATTATGAGGCCGTCACGTCTGCCTGTCAAAAACTCCATCTCAGACCCTTCGCCTGCCTTATCCTCCACAAAAACCGCAGACCCTCTTAAAGACCAAAGAGCTAACATCATGAGCAACCACCTGGGCTACCTTTCCCCGCTGCACCTGCAGCTCAGAGGCAGGGCGGACAGTCTGAAGATGGAGAGCAGGTCGGAGGCTGGGTTGGCTGCCAGGTCCTCCTCTTGCTCCGGCCCCTCCTCTAAACTGCCCCTGCAGAGACAGCTACAAAGTGTTGTTGCCTCGTCTTCTGGTTCCTCCACCACTAATGGAGCTGTGACCCCAAAGCCAAAAGCCACCGCGCCCGTACGGACTAACGGAGAGGGCGTTGAGGGACCGGATGCGACAGTCGTCGTCCTAAGAAGGGACAAACCCTCCGGACCTCCTCACATTCGCCCTCCGTCCTATGTGCTGGCTGTTAATGACAGCCAGAGAGGAGTGACTCACAAGTCACCGCCGCTGGTGAAGGCCGGCTCTGCAGATGGAGCGATGTGCTGGACGTCTAATGACAGCTTCAGGGAGGTGCATCTAAGACGGCTCGGAGACACACGACAGAAGTCTGGCTCCAACAACTTGGACGACTCTCTGGATTCAATCCCCTTCATAGGTAAGACTGCACTCATCCCTAAACCGCCTTCCTGTTTCTATAGCAACAGAAGTGACAGGCTAGACCTGTGAAAAAATGACACACCATGTGTTAGTGTGAGTGAAAAAGTATGTTAATGCATGAAAGCGTGACAAACTTCATTTGAATTTTCACACCGTTGTTTTAATGGGGATTCAGCTGTGAGTATAAGACATGAATGTTCCGACGGGGCTGGGCTTTGAACCCTGATCATCGTGTAACACAGACCTAAATTTATTTGTGGCATCGAGAATCGAAAGTTGGCATTAAATTGTTGATCTTAATCTTGTTTCCATATTGGTCTGATATTTCCTTATGTCAATCAGGAAATGATGTAGATGCAAATCGTGAAATGTTAGGGAAATGTTTTGTTTAAGGAAAGTCCATGTCCTAAGATAACTAATGCAACACTGATGTGTGTGAGGTTTGGCTAATTTTGTTACATGAAAAAATGTGTGTCCCATAGGGCTCCAGTCGTGATGTTAACATTTGAATTCTAAATCAATAATCCAAATCCTGTGCAGCTTTTTTTTGTTTTGTTTTGTTTTTGTTTGTCTTTTTGCACGTCTATTCATTCTGCTTAAATTGGAGAATTTGATTCCAGTGGTGGCTGCATGTGATTTTTTTCCGAACTAAACATTTCCAATAACTCCAGAGCATTTTAAGGCAATATTTATTGAAAAAAGATTGATGACATGTTTTATCTAATGAAATATTCTGCCTCAGTCCATATTTGTTGGTGTCTAGCCTTTCAAAAACAACATTTTGAACAACATGGTGAAGAAATACATTTATGTTGATGAAACTGATGAGTTATATTAATTAAAGAAAGATGACTTAATTTAAACTCATTTAATACAAATAAGAAAACTTTGTCCACACTGTGGGAAATTTGCTTTTGGTTTCACCGTAAAACGTCATAAAAATACCAAAACACAATACATAAGATATGAGAGACATTTCTAGTCTGAAATTCTATCTGGGGTTTTGTACGATATGATACCTCTAACATCCACGATAGAGAATCACACTTGCAAAGGCAAAGGTGTGTGTCTGTGTATACAGTACTGTATATATAGCATGTTGGAGGCAGTGAGGGTAGCTGTGTACTGCAGTTTGCTATTTTCTGCACACAAGGTGGGACGGATGGAATATTGACAGACCAAAGATTCAAGTTGAAACTTGCAACCACTTGCAATGCAGTGTTGTACAATGTCCTGAAAACCTGCCAGTTTACACTGATGTCACCAGATGAGACAATTAATAGTTTTTATAGCAACAACTTCTGTTAGAACTTCACTTTTCAGGCTTTTTTTGTGGTTGAATATAATTTGTAGTGTCATTAAATATGAACGAAGGTAGTGATAGTGAGTTACTTGCTTGCGTTAAGAATTTGGAGCCGTCCCTGGGTGCTTCATTGGAATACCTCGAGGGCTTTATAAAAAAAAATTTGCGAGCAGTTCTGTGGTTTTAAAGGGTTTGTGTCATTTCAACCAGCTGACAGTTTGTAGCCGACTTGATCAGCTGACTTTACGATGAGCTGATTGGGTGTTGAAACAACCGGCGACTTGACTGGGTAAGTCACAGGTGACGCCATCCAGCTGAGACAGGCTTGTTCAGACTGCTGCAACTTTTCCCTGCAGCATTTTAAAAAACTTTATCTCGTTGCAAATCTTTGGTCTAAAACTGGGCTTTAAAGGGATAGTTCACCAAAAATCGAAAATACACATTTTTCCTCTTACCTGTAGTTCTATGCAGAGTTTTGGAGATATTGGCCACTGAGATGTCTGCTTCCTCTCCAAAATAATGGAACTAGATCAGCTTGTGGTGCTCAAAGCGCCAAAATATTACATTTGAAAAACTCAGCACCAGTGTCTCATTCCAGAAATCATGACCCCGGTTACTCAAGATAATCCACAGACTTTGTTGTGAGCAGTTTCATGTAGGAACTACTTTGTTTCTGCAGTAAAAATCTACCAGAACTTCTTTCTTTTCTACTAGAACTAGAAAGAAAGTAGTTCCTACATGAAACTGGTCACAACAAGGTCTGTGGTTTATCTTGAGTAACTTTTAGAGCTTTGAGCAACACCGGGCTTGTGGTATTTACCCTCATTATATTGTAGAGAAGGCAGAAAAAAAAAACAACAACGATGGAGTGAACTGTCCCTTTAAGGTGTCCCATCTTGTATTTCTGTCCTAATTTTGTGTGGACTTATTTCAATATCTCGCTGTTTTTAGGATACGCCAAAAATAAAACAACCACTTGCTCCTCTCTCCATGGGAACCGCATCACAAAAAAAAAAACAACAACCCTAAGTTCTCTTTAGCCTCAGGAGTCGGTTCATTGGATCAAAAAAAAAAAAAATGCATCGGAAATCAAGTGCGAGCTTGTCAATTGTTGACCTAGTTATCAGATCACAAGGAAATCTATTGTGTCCAAATGTCATCATGAATTTACTGTTGATCATCAGAACTGTAATGGTTATTTCTTACAGGAAACGCCCTGGGAATTTTACTGCTTGTTAGAACAGAGTTCGATTGATTAAAAAAAAAAAACAATCAGCCTACAGTGTGTAATTCAGTTTCTTGCCAGTGAAAAATCCTGTCCCAGTTAATAAAGGCACGTAGATTTAATGCGTACTGTACATTACTTAAGTTACAGTCACAGTAGAACATGTTATATAGGTATTTAAACGCTAATAGAAATTGGTTCCTTATGGCATTTTGGACTCAGGATGACATAGAGTCGGATGTGTGATTATGTGACAGAGTGACACCCTCCTGCAGGCAACATGACGTATTCAAACCACCCTTTGGCATCTGAGTAGGGCAGCACAGAAACATACAGTCACTAGGTACGCTACGCACACACACGTACACACAACTGAATACACCCCCCCCACCCCACCCACTCCCTGAAATGTCTCATATTTCCCCCCCAGTGTTGTACAGCCAGAGAAACCCAAGAACGTCGTCCTAATGGACTGTGACATAACGGAGAAATAAGAGCATTCCTGCAGCAATCTGCCTCAATTAGATTTCATAGTACAGTTCCAGACAATAAGTGGAACAACTGCTGTACATTAGGTGTCTGCCAAACATTTCGTGCTCGGAACAGAGCGCAGTTAAAATACATGCAAAATGTCACGTCCCCGTCTTGTTTACGACTGGGGAAAAATCTGTGCTTCCGTGTGGTTTTACCCAGAAAGTGAATGTGTTCATAATAAAAACAAACGCGTCATAGAGGAGCAGAGCTTTATGTCTGCTAATAATGGTGTTTAAAATGACACGTTTCCTCACAGTTTCACATCTTAGCCAACTTATCAGCTGACATAACCTAACAAGCTTGAACTTGACCTTGCATCCTCAGCTGTGTTGTCATTGGTGACTCATCGCCAGCCAATGGGAGCAGCTCTTGTGTGTCTTAATGCCCCAGAACCTGCGTGGGGTTAATCATATCGTCTTCCAACACGATTTCCCACTGTGTCCACAAACACACCTCAGCTCTCACTTTTTACTCCTCTACATTTAGATCTGGATTAGATTTAGCACTTCTCAGTGTTCTGTGGTTAACACCAGTGAGGTGCTGTGAAGGGAGACCATGAAAGCAGCCTTTTCCTTTTTCACATTGGTTGTGTAAGATGGTTAAAGTTTGAGATTTGGAGGAATAGTTTAATATTTTGGGAATTTTGTTTACTGTCAAGAATTAGAGGCATAGTTCAGAATATTGTGGCTGTCAGTGTAAGGTGGTTGAGAGGTACCCAGTTTTGAGAAGAAACCTGCACAGAAGCTAAGTATTGCACCGCTGTGGACAGGTTCAGCAGCAGAACGTATTTTAGCCATTAAAAAGTTTTAGTGCACGCTATATTTAGAACATTTTCACCACTTTACCTTCAAGTTAGACAGCCTTGTCCAACAGGAAACTGCCATTATATGAGCCAAATATCACTCCCCAAAGCCACCAGACTTTACCATTTTTTTCCTTCCCCCAATACTGATTCTGAGACCTTTTACCAGTGCATTATTATTTTCTAATTGCTGCATAATGCTCTTTATGGATGTGACATGCTTGATATCAATGTTGTATGTCCTGGCTCATGTTAAACCCTTTATAAAACATCAGCAGAGAGAGAATACATACGGAGAATGAATAGAACATGCTCCTGTTTGAGGGTTAATAAATTACATGGTATCATATCGGTGAATAGACTTGATACCGCACTTTAGGCTGTATTTTTCTTTTGGAACATCCCTAATTGATATCACTCTCATGTCTGTACACTAAATGTGAAGCTCAGCCAGCAGGCTGTTAGCTTAGCGTAGCATAAAGACTGGAAGCAAGGGGAAACAGCTAGCTTGGTTCTGTCTAAAGGTAACAGAAAAATGTACTCAACAGTGTCTCTGAGTTGTTTAGTCCATAAAATATCAAAGTGACGTCTTCAGATTACCTTGTTTGTCCAACCAACAGTCCAAAACCCAAAAACTCTTCAAAGATGACAAAGAAAAACTGCAAATCCTCACATCTAAGTTGCTCTACTGGAGTGAACCAGGCTAGCTGCTTCCCTGTGATTCCAGTCTTAATGCTAAGCCAAGCTAATCATCTCCTGACATGTAGCCTCACATTTAACAGAAAAAGATCAAAGGTTGTATTGATCTTCTCAACTACCTCTCAGCAAAAAAGCAAAGCAAAGCTGATTTCCCCAAATCCTTAACTATTTGTTTGAACATTTATGGATCTACATCTTCTGTTTAAAGCTAAGTCAGTCTTGATGTCTGCAGCTGACATCCCCTGACAAATAAATTGTAATTGTACGTGTCAGACATCACTGACTGCCGCCGTCTTCCCAGAAACGGGATTGGAGGTATATAAACAAGCGATTAAATGAAATAGGCAGCTGCCAGCGTTGGCAGAAATGAGGTTTGCAGTGTCATGGGAGATGTGTTTGAGGTTTGAGCAGCGCAGGGGTGATCTGTACACAACTAACAAGCACATCAGATGTTTCATATTAAGTTAAAGATTTGCATCGGTGCATTCATTGGCACATGGAGGAATTTAATCATTCAGATCTTTTTTTGCTCTAGTTCTTTTTGAGGGCAGCGTGAAGGCACTGTTGGGTTCTCATGAAGTTAAATACGAGTGACACTTGCATTTCTTGGGGATTAATTTGTAAATATTGTAACTTTAAGCTGTTGTTTGAAAAAAAAAAGAAAGGTGTCACAGTTGATGTAGGTAGTGCTGCGTTTGGTTTTGACCTGCCTTCCTGCATCACCACGCTCACAGATATGATTCATTACTGGTGATGTTTGTTCGTCCAACGCGTCTCTTAATTTGTTTTTAGGGCTTGCCATCTTGCTGATATTGCATATCAGACGTTATGACACAGTTGTGTCTGTGATGATGTAATGTTAGCCGACTACTCTGCGTGTGTGTGTTTAAAAGGGAAGGTGTGTTTCAGCTTATCGCGACAGAAACACCTACCTGTACCGTCTGACTGCGTCTCTGTCTGCATCACTTTGGTTTAGCCTCATAGGCCCTTATCACCACCTTTTATTGCTGTCTCTTAAATGTTTATTCAGGTTAAGCTATCAGAGATGAATTAGACATTGTTTTAGCGTTATTTAATTTACAGTAAGATATTTCCTGGTGCAGACTAATGCCAAAGTTGTGTAGGAGTTAAGCCGAAGTTCCTGGTCATCCTGTTACTTTTGCTAATCCTGTCAAGCTTTATCCTCTCATACGACACATTAGTTTCAATATTGATGCAACACTTACTTGAAATCCTGAGTAATCTTTGAAACAATGGGTTTTTTTTAATTTCAGACAGAGGTAGACAAAAGCAGGCTTATCATGTCCAGTCAGTGACTCTTGATTTTTACTTGTTAAAATGAGTCACTGGCGGATTTTTCGTTAGCTCCAAGGGTTGGTCGTCTACAGCTGTTTATTTAACGTGTTAAGCTGACTCTTTAAGCTGACTAAAACATAAAAATCTTCCCAAAGGGAGGCCTAAATATGCAGTTGATGGCCACATGCATGATAGAAGGTAAAGCCGTATGTTAGCCAGGCTAAAAGTTAGCATCCTCACCAGTTAATGATCCATGTAGTTGACAAGACATGGAAAGTGTTACAGCACAGTCACTCTACATTTCCTTTCTACAAAACATCCCCACTCTGCCCCGAAAAAGAAAGCAATGTCACATTTCTGATACTAGCCTCATGCATGCCGCTTCAACATGCAGATTAATTCAACGCTTGGCGGGCCTGCTGTGCCGAGTTACGGCTGCAAAGCTATGATTGGAAAATCTCTAAGTAACGGATAATGTGCAGTGAGCCGGTCATTACTGCGAAATAAACACCGACCGACAGGGTGGTGCAGGGGTTTATTTTGTAGTAATGACCAGCTCATTGTACGTTATCCCGCTTATAATGTGGTTATTTACCCAAAAAATCAATAATCTGACACAAAATATAAATTTGTGAATGATTTTATGGATATAAAAATGATTTAATTGTTCCTCTTGAGTCTTTAACAAAGCTGTGTTATAACATGGGTTTAAGAAACAGTCAGTTTTAACTAAAAATGCTTCCGTCTTTCTGTCCTCAGATGAACCATCTAGTCCCAGTATTGACCTGGACAGCGCACCCATTCCTGCCTCTGCTGTGATATCTGGAGCACCCATCATCGCCACCATCCCACCCAGCCCCACTTCTCCGTCCCCTCTCATTCGACGCCAGCTGTCACATGACCAAGGTATGTTCAGGTTGAAAGAGCAAATTATTGGCATGACGGCGCAGGTCATGGACAGTTAAAAAATAATCCTTTGACCCTCTCTTATTAGATTCTCTCCGTCTCACAATTATTGAGTCAGATTCTGGTACGAAAACAGAGCGGTCCAAGTCGTACGATGAAGGCCTGGACAACTACCGGGAAGAAAGCAGAGGGTGAGTTAGACCCACAGTACCCCCAATATATGAATTTTGATAGAAAATAAAGTAAAAATGCAACATTTTTTTAAAATCAGTCTCTTTCAGAATAAAGGTCAGGTTGTATTTCAAGCATTTTTGTCATCATCAAGCGTCTCTTGCTCTCACTCTGCTCCTTCTGTATCATAATAATGTTTTTTCTTCCGTTTAGGAGGTCCTTAATACCTGGTCTGAAAAGTCTTAGGAAGGTGAGTCCAGTCCGCATTTTTTATAATCAATCGTGGCGCCACCTTGCCACATGACGGGTTTATCTGCATTTCCTGCTTGAAGGTTTATCATCTCATTAGTTCACACCCAGATGATAAAACTTCTACCAGTGAAACGTGAATATATTATGGAAAATAGGGACGGCCGTAAGAGCAACATCAGGCTTTTTGTGGTGAATATTTGATTCAAAGGGCGGAGGAGAGTTTTCATAGGTGTTTACTGCTTTGTTGTATGATTGGACTGATGAACCTGAGAGTTGGCCAGTATTTCTCTCCCTTGCTTTATTTCTTTAATCCTTTCCTGTCCTCCCTCCCAACCATGGAGCTATTTTCATAATTTTTAGTGGGGGACAGGGGATCTTGAGGAAAGATAGCAAGTCAACAGTATACGCCACGTTTTCTAGTCATAAACCTGTAATAAACATTGTGTCTTTGGTCCTTATTCACATTTTGAAAGTTTAGAGTGTATAAGTTGAAGTGGGTTGAAGTACATTTTTATTCATATGTAGATATTGATATAGCTTTAGCCTAACTTTGGAGTGTTATTGCCCAACAAGCTAGTCTAACATGGTTGAAACCAGTGGATGCATTAGATTTTATTTTTAGTTTTTAGTCTTAAAACTGAGCCTGCTACAGCCCATGAAAGATAGTAATGTCTGCTGCAGACACGAGTTTCCGTGTGGTTTTAAAGAACTCAACAAAACGCTTCAGTCTTCCAAATGTTTTCTAAACTTCATGTTGTTTTCTTTTCCGTCTCAGGCTGTGGACAGGTCGTCTGAAGACTCAGGGTCCAGGAGGGACTCTTCATCGGACGTCTTCTGTGACGCCACCAAGGAGGGTTTGCTGCATTTCAAGCAGCTGAACACAGACAAGGGCAAGGTGTGGACCGACTTTACGTAATGCAGACATCACATCATATAAGTCACACACTGACACAGAAAGCAGAGCGTGCATCTTCAAGTGGTACATGACCCACTGTGTGACTCGGTTTGTAAACAGTAGCAGGTCTGCCTTTGTTTCCAGAGTATATCTTTGTCTGACTTTGTTATGCTGTTCTATATGTTTCGCCCTGTTCGACCAGTCTGAACTCACAGCTGCCTTTGACCTCCTTGTATGAGGTCTCATTGTCTCCCATTTTGTCCTCAAGGCAGTGATTATGTGTTATGATGCCAAACAACAGGAACATTTACAGAAAGATTACTGTTTAATCCCTTCCATTTAGCTTGCTATCCATTTAAAACTAGTCTCTTTCTCATGACCTATTTCTGCAGCGTGTCGGAGGAGGTATGCGCCCATGGAAACAGATGTACGCTGTGCTGAGAGGCAACTACCTCTGCCTGTATAAGGACAAAAAGGAGGGGCACGCTCATGCAAACTGCCAAGCAGTGGATGAGCCCCTGCCAATCAGCATCAAGGCCTGTCTGATCGACATCTCGTACAGCGACACAAAGCGTAAGAACGTGCTGCGGCTGACCACGTCGGACTGCGAGTACCTGTTCCAGGCTGAGGACCGAGAGGACATGCTGGCCTGGATCAGGGTCATACAGGAGAACAGCAACCTGGATGAGGAGGTGAGAGTCGAGCATTAAGTCACTGGGCCTCAGGCAAGAACAGCTCGTAAACGCAGATTGATTCCTAAATAGCACCTACAGGTTATTTAACAGCACGTATGAGTAGTGTGGGTCATGTAGAGGAATTGTTCTGCCTTAATCTGAATAAATTTTAATATTTATATAATTCAAATTAGCAGAAATCATAAAAATAAATAACTTAAATAAACTAGTTCACCATGTCGTCGTCATTATCATGGGCTGACAGAAGGGCTGCACAATTAATCGAAATATTATCGACATCGCAATAAATCGCAGAACATTGCAGATTTCTTGAAAGATGTGTGACAAAACAGCATTAAACTGAAGTGCTGCAGTGCTGCAAAGATGCCCTGGCTTTATACAGTTCAGTAATGTACACTAGGACAGCTGCCTTGGGGTCTTAATGCTGTCCATCATCTGATATAACACCTGAGAGTGTAACATCACCTACTGTACGATTGTCCCTGGTGTCCTATAATAACTTGGCCTCCTCCCATCTTCTGTCGTGACCCACTTTGCTTTAGTATCTAACTTTATGTCATTATTACACCATTACCTCTTTATGTCTCCCCTAATACAGCTACTGAGACTGAAAAATTTATTATGTAATAATCATCTGCCGATTTTCGACAGCAGGACCTGAAGCTCTGCAGCGAGAAAGTCTTATTTTCTGTGAATTAAGCTTCACACCCTGAGCGGAACAGCATTGTGCAGCAGTTTTAGGGGCGTTGATTATAATAATTATAACTAAACTCAACAATCAGCTTCTCAAATGTGAATATTTGTATGTTTACTTTGTCGAGACAAGACATTTGGCTGATGCTGCATTCACGTGGATTAAGGCACCTTCTGGACGGCACGGGAAAAACAAACAAACAATGTGGCAATTTTTACGCCCCCTTAACAGTAGCAGTGGCAATAAGCTTTCATTCACAATTTCTTTTGCCAGTTTACTCAAAATTCAGTTAAAATTTGCAATATGTTTGGGTGGAAACACATCTAATAAGTCCTGGTACCAACGTAACATTATTGAGCCTTTAATGAGGATATATATTTATATTTTTTATATATACTCACTCAACTGTGTCCTGAAATAGGTGGGTGTCCCCCCCCCCCCCCTTTAGAAATGTAAGCCTGTCTTTCCCCTCTTTTTAGGACCTAACCACACTGTCCATACTATGACATACCAAAGGTCTTACCTGTGTCACCCGATAGCAGCAGGTTATATAGAGATCCGTTATGTCCTGTCAGGAGGGGGTGAAGGGAACTGTTGCACCTGATGCCCTAACCATCACCTATTGTGTCCCTGTCCTTCCTTCCTTTTTGTTTCTTTTTTTAGAACGCGGTCTTCACCAGCCATGACCTCATCAGCAGGAAGATCAAGGAGTACAACACCTTGATGAGGTAAGGGGGAAGAGGGGGGAGGGGACGAAGAGGAGGGGAGGTCTTTGCACCTGGGAGAACTTCACACACGGTTAGGTCTGACTGGAAAGCTCATTTTGTCTTTTTACGTCCATGTCTCCTGCAGCCCGACAGGCAGCAAGACAGAGCCGTCGCCCAAACCGTCACGCCAGTCGCTGAGCATCAGACACACGCTGCTGGGAGGTAAAGAGACCAAAGCAACAAGTCCACACTCACCCAAACCTGAGCAGGAGAGGAAGAACATGCACAAAGGTAAGGAAAAGAAACAACTCACGTGTAACTGAAGTTTGTTTTTTCTTTGTTTTATCTTTTGCAAGGAAAACCAACCAGCTGTGATATATTTTAAACAAATGATGTGGTAAATATTCTCATTGTGCATGCAGATGACACCAGCCCTCCCAAGGACAAAGGGACATGGAGGAAGGGCATCCCGGGGCTGATGAGGAAACCTTTCGAGAAGAAGCCGTCTCCTGGAGTCACGTTCGGAGTGAGGCTGGACGACTGTCCTCCTGCACAGAACAACAAGGTCTGAGCTGATTTCATTTGTTATAAAACACCTAAAAGAATTAATACATTTGTGTAGAAAAATTAGAAAATTATGTTTTTTTGCATCTATATTAAGTATTTCAGGGTTTTTATGCATGTTATTGTGTCTGTATTTCCTTGATTTGGTTCATTTGTTTTTGCTCTTTTCTCCTCATAGTAATAACAGACTGTATGTGCAAAAAGGTTGCATAGTGTTACTAAAAGTAACTTGTGACATTACAAGATTGCTGCAATGAAAAAGTAACTTGTTACATTTCACTTCTACCTGCTGAGAAAAGTAACGTGTTAGAGTACTTTTGCATTACCAAAAGTGAAAACCCCTTTGCGATTCCTTGCACACAGAGAATACTATACCTCTACCCTTGAATGTGTTGTCATGTCATGCACAGTTTAGTCTTCAGCCCGTAATCTGTAACCCTGTAGGCTAATAACAGCTCCCCCTCTACAGCTGTTTATTAATGTTATTGCATTTGATTACAAGTAAACCTAAAATTAAGAGGGTACCAGGGCTCAGTGCATATAGCCTAAGAAGTTCATTGGACTTTTCTTTTTTGTGCAATTTAGCTGTAAAGAATAAAAGTTGAATACTTAAAGTACATGAAAGTAAAGAGA
Source organism: Lutjanus campechanus (assembly GCA_027495735.1). Classification (NCBI taxonomy): domain Eukaryota; kingdom Metazoa; phylum Chordata; class Actinopteri; order Lutjaniformes; family Lutjanidae; genus Lutjanus; species Lutjanus campechanus. The sequence continues at coordinate 46,184 of JAJHUR010138478.1, forward strand.
AACCGAGGGTGCCTGACAGATGGCACCCGTGCAGGCTTTTGGCAGAGGCATATTAAACAGATGCCTCTATTAAAACAATAAAACATGGGCTTGTGAAGCCTACAGTAGGCTACATCATGTTTCAACATGCAAATACTGAACCAGTCAACTAGGTGAATGCTTGGGTTTACATGCAGACTGTAAAAGTGCACAGGCTTCTCAAAATCACATAGGCTCAAGCAGCCAATTTTCTGTGTGGTTTATTATTTTGAACCAAAATAGTGATTGTGATTAAAGGGCTAAAAAGCCTCTCAACAGGTGCACTGGATGTTTTGTTGCTGTTTTTGCATATCTGGGGGCCTTTATTTGACAGTACAGATGATAGGCAGGAAAGGGGAGAGAGACAGAAGGTACAACATGCACCTAAAGTCTGCAGCTCATGAGGTTCACACTCTCACACTGGATGTTTTTGGAGTATTGGCTCAGAAAGATTTGGAAATCAGGAATTTGGTCTATGAGATATTCCATGATTTTAGCGTCTGCCATATGAAGGAAGGAAAGAAGAAAGAAATTTAAGAGAACATTTGAAAATTCAACTTAGTAACTTGCAAAACAAATGCATGACATTACTTGTTACAACAGGAAAGTAATCTGAGTAGTCTAACAAGTTACTTTGAACATTTTCCCTTTCTCTGTCTTCTAGTTTGTGCCTCTGATTGTGGAGGTGTGTTGTAAGCTGGTGGAGGAGAGAGGGCTGGAGTACACAGGCATCTACAGAGTCCCGGGAAACAACGCTGCGATCTCCAACATGCAGGAGGAGCTCAATAACAAGGGCATGAACGACATCGATATCCAGGACGACGTGAGTCACTTAATCGATCCGCGTTGCTTTAATTAAACTCTCCATGGAGTCTCACTGTCCTTCATGTGTCTGGGACAAATAAAAATCTATGAAAGACTGAAATATTTGCAGTTTTATTTAGACGTGTGAACAGAGCAGCAGTAAATTTAGCAATCTTAAGCATTGTATATGTTCTGTATTCTATATCTAATGTGATTTTTTTTTGGTGTCCAGAGCAACATTCAGTGAATGTCAAAGCATTTCTAGACCATATTGTTGTGCCTAAAATCATCATGTACGTAACCGATCAAATGTTAATCTCATGTGTTGCAGAAATGGAGGGACCTCAATGTGATCAGCAGTTTACTGAAGTCCTTTTTCCGCAAACTTCCAGAGCCGCTGTTCACCAACGGTGGGTTGATTTCTCTAATGTAGTGCGCGCCATCTAGTGGCCAAAAATAACAACTACAACCCAGGAGATTTTTGGCTATGTTGTCATCCTGGTTTTGTCTACTTTTTCAGATAAGTACGCAGATTTTATAGAGGCCAACAGAACAGACGACCCAGTGGAGAGACTCAAAGAGCTCAAGAGGCTGGTGAGTTGCTGTGGCAATTAATTTCATCCCCTTTTGTAATATTAAAAGTATCTATTTATTTACTTATTTGTTTCTTTTTGTTGTCTTTTCTCCACAAAGTCTGTCCACACCATCTATCGGAGCACTGTAACCTTATAAAATGCAACATAAAATAACTTGATATGTCAACGCAGCCACAAACTTTCAAGTATTTACATGTAATTGCAGCTGTTTTTTTTAATAACCCCTGTGATGCAAAACGGGGAGAAACAAAAGCAAAAGCTATTATTTTAAGTTCATCCATATACATATAAATATCTGTTGTTATTTTCCATCTTTGAACTGATGGACTAACAAGTTTTAGCCAGTTCCTGGTTATTTTTATGGCTGCTTTAGCTCTGGTGGTGATTTACCAAGAATAATATGCTTGAGTTGCTTTTTTTCATATTAAAAATACCCATCATAACTACTGTGATTCAATTCCAACATATTTTTGGGAGGTGAATATCTGCGTCTTCAGCTGTTGTCTCATGTCTCTGTTTCCTCTGTTTCCTCGCAGCTTCATGAGTTGCCAGATCATCATTACGAGACTCTCAAGTTCCTCTCGGCTCATCTCAAAACTGTGGCTGAAAACTCTGAGAAAAATAAGGTGTGCAGCTCAGAAATATCTTCATTTAGACTCAAGTGTGTAACAGAGAGAGTCGCACGGAAACACACGATTAAAAACTTTGCTTTCTTTGTTTGTCAGATGGAACCAAGGAACCTGGCCATCGTGTTCGGTCCGACTCTGGTGCGAACCACCGAGGACAACATGACCCACATGGTGACACACATGCCAGACCAGTACAGGATAGTGGAGACGCTCATTCAGAACGTGAGCACCAGATCTTTAACGGATATTAAAGATAAAATCAAACCAAATTTTATGTGTAAAAAAAATAAATGTTATTGCTTTTTTTCTTTCTTCTAGTATGACTGGTTTTTCACTGAAGAGGGAAACGGAGATCCAGTGGTGGGTACAAGCTTCTTTCTTCTGGCTCTGTTCTCTCTAATTCAATTCAGCTATTGAGTCTGAGTCCTGTTTATATTTTTATTTTCTCCTGTTTCTATCTGGCTGAATTATTTATTTATCATATCTTCTTGTTTACTTATTTATTTTATCTGCTTTTTACTGGTGTTTCTATCATGCACAACACTCTTTTGTTGCTGTAACACTGCATATTTCCCTCTTGTGGGATTAATAATAATTAAATCTTATTCACATAGCTTTCATCACAACAAAGCTACAAAGGGCTTCACATAGCAAGCAAAACAAAATGAAACATAGCATAAAAAAACATAAGAACACAGCAACAAAGGGATTAAAATACTAAACAAACCCACAAAAACCATGGAAAACCCATGAAAACTAGAATAAAGAATAACAGCTAGAAGCAGATGGCGCCATGAAAGTATGTTTGAAACTTAGATTTAAAAGAAGCCAAAGACTAATAAAGTATTATTTGGTTTGGTGTACAAAAATCTACAAATAAAACCTAAATGGAACTGATTGTACCTCCATATTTTTGTTTTTTTCCCATTGCAGATACAAAAAAAGATTAAAAATGAAGTAATAATAAAATAAACATTAATGGCAGTAATGACAGTTAGATAGATCTAAAAAATATGAAATACAAATAAAATAGGTTGGAGAACTTTCCATCAAATACTCTAAACTCCAGAACAAGAAACATTGAGTCTGGGGTTGCAAATTTTGTGTATTTTCCTAAAGCAATAATTGAAGATGTAAAATTAAATTATCAATGAATCACTGATAATTAATAAGTTTCGGTCACATTTGAACAATTCTGGTGGAACATTAGTTGTGTGAAACATTATTTCATGAAGCGCAAACAATTTAAAAGAACATATTAATAATAAAACACAAATAAAACAACTTTTACACCTGTTCCTATTCAACAAATGTCCCGATCAAACAAAATAAAGTGAAACGGGGCTCAGTTACTGTCATTCTAGACAAACAAGGCACCATCCTGTGAAATGGTGAAGAAAACATACGCTATCGTCTAATAAATTTTAAATCAAACGTCTCTAAAACGGTCCCTGTGAATCTGGTCCTGACTGTGTCCCCCACGTGGTCTTCACAGACTGTGTCCCAGGAGGAGAGCGCGGTGGAGTCTCAGCCCGTCCCCAACATCGACCACCTGCTCACCAACATCGGCCGTACAGGGACGTCGCAGGGTGAAGTATCAGGTAACACTTTGGCTGACCAACTCTTTGGTGGGTTAACCTTTCTCTATCCTTTCTCTGCTGTGGTCCAAGAGGGACCGGTGTGTGTGTGCGTGTGCGTGTGTGTGTGTGTGCGAGTGTGTGAACTAGTTAACAAATGTTGATGATAACGCTGCTTCTTCCTGTAGACCAAGCTTCCCCTTTGCTTCTTTGGCTGTTGCCACTAGATAGAAATGTCTATGGCTAACTCTGAGTCCAAACGCCTGTGTGGGTTTCAGTGGGCAATTTATCTGCATCAGTTAAAACGATGCAATAAATTGTTCTCGCTTCCTCATTTTGCTTTAAGAGATTTATCCCCTCCTCCTCGGTACATGTTAGTCTTTAAAACACTAATGTTTGGGTTTTTTGAGGTGAGCTTGTGTGAGGTACTTATCCACAGTCAGTGTGTTAACTACAGTAGACGGCGGTCAGTACGCCTCCAGTTTGAAGACGAAGCAGGACATGTAGTTCTGCAGACAGGATCAGCAGCAGAACATCTTCTAAACAGCATCAGTATCAGTTTAAGTGTGCAACATATTTAGAATATTTTCACTGCTTTACCAGCAAGTAAAAGAAAAAAATATCAATATAAGTCATAATTATGAGATTAAAAGTCGAAATTGTAAGATAAAAAGTAATTTTATCTCATAATTCTGACTTAATCTCATAATTATTACTTTTTATCTCAAAAATGTAACTTTTTTTTCATAACTTTAACTTTTTATTTCATAATCTTGACTTTATTTATCGTAATAATAATTTTTTTATCTCATAATTATGACTTTTTAACTAATTATTCACGTTTTTTATGGCATAACTTTGACTTTTTTTCTCGTAATCTGGACTTAATCTCATAATTATTACTTTGTAACTTTTTCAACCATGATTATAACTTCTTATCGCATAATTTTATCTTTTTTCCATAATCTTGACTTTTTTATCATAATCATTACTTTTTATCTCTTAATTATGACTTTTTTACTGATAGTTTTGACTTTTTATCTCATATTTATGACTTACCATTGGGATATTATTTTCTTTTACTGGTGGAAATTAGCTTCTGTAGTCTGGTGGCTTTAGAGAGAGCAATATTTGGTTTATACAACAGAAAAGTTTCTCTGATGGCAAGGTAAAGCGGTGAAAATAATCTAAATATAGCTTCCTGCACTGGTACTCCTGCTGATTCGCAAACTGGGGGCATGTTAACCACCATCTACTGCAGATAAAACACTGACTATGGATAAGTACTTCACACAACCCCACCTGAAATAATCCAAACTATCCCTTTAATAGATTTAGATGTCCTTTTCCTTTTTTTTAATCCCTCTGCCCGTTAATACCTGGTTTTTGGTCAAACTCCACACTGGGCTGTGTGTCCTCCCCCCTCCTCTCTCCTGCCTACTGTTGCACTAACACGGCATGTTCTTTCCCACGTCAGAAAATAGATGTTTTTACAGTGAAAGGCGACCTCTGATTCCTCTGTCTCTAGTGAGGCTCTGTCGGGTGTCCTAAAGGCTTTCCCAGCATTCACACATACTGATCTTGACACAGGCCAAGTGGGAGGAGTCTATCACACCATGATGACACTGATGGACTCTATAATGTCCGTGATGGACAGCTGGAACTGTAGGAAGAAGGAGGATTGTTGCCCCCAGTGTAGCTGCCTAGTCTGCAGGAACCCGCAGTTCTTTTAAGCCAAAGAGAAAAGAAAAGCGTTAAAGAAAGAAACCGTGAGGAAAAGGGGAAGCGAAGCGGCTACACGGTACTGTGCAGTGTCCGGTGTTGTAGGTTTTCTATCAGAGTTTACCTGACACAGGCCGGTGCTACTGTCTGAAAGGCTCTCCGCTGTCTCTCCTCACTGTCTCGCAAGCTTGCCAACAGGAGAGATAGCATGGTATGGTTTCTACGTCACCAGTCAGTGTGCAACCTGCATATCGTGCCATCATCTGTATTGTAAGGGGTGTATAGGGGGGCT
>JAJHUR010138478.1:51841-64317 GCA_027495735.1 Lutjanus campechanus
GTGTGTGTGCGAGTGTGTGAACTAGTTAACAAATGTTGATGATAACGCTGCTTCTTCCTGTAGACCAAGCTTCCCCTTTGCTTCTTTGGCTGTTGCCACTAGATAGAAATGTCTATGGCTAACTCTGAGTCCAAACGCCTGTGTGGGTTTCAGTGGGCAATTTATCTGCATCAGTTAAAACGATGCAATAAATTGTTCTCGCTTCCTCATTTTGCTTTAAGAGATTTATCCCCTCCTCCTCGGTACATGTTAGTCTTTAAAACACTAATGTTTGGGTTTTTTAAAGTGGGGTTGTGTGAGGTACTTATCCACAGTCAGTGTGTTAACTACAGTAGACGGCGGTCAGTACGCCTCCAGTTTGAAGACGAAGCAGGACATGTAGTGCTGCAGACAGGATCAGCAGCAGAACATCTTCTAAACAGCATCAGTATCAGTTTAAGTGTGCAACATATTTAGAATATTTTCACTGCTTTACCAAAGAAAAAAATATCAATATAAGTCATAATTATGAGATTAAAAGTCAAAATTGTAAGATAAAAAGTAATTTTATCTCATAATTCTGACTTAATCTCATAATTATTACTTTTTATCTAAAAAATGTAACTTTTTTTTATCATAACTTTAACTTTTTATTTCATAATCTTGACTTTATTTATCGTAATAATTACTTTTTATCTCATAAATGTAACTTTTTCAACAATGAAAATCTCATAATTTTATCTTTTTATCTATAATTTTGACCTTTTTTCTCGTGATTTTAACTTTTTATCTTATAAATTTAAGTTTTTATTTCAGAATCTTGACTTTTTATCAGAATTATGACTTTTATCTCTTAATTTGTACTTTTTATTTCGTAATCTTGACTTTATTTATCATAATAATTATCTTTTACCTCATAATTATGACTTTTTAACTATTAATTCATGCTATTTAGGGCATAACTTGGACTTTTTATCTCATAAATGTAACTTTTTCTATCATAATTTTAAGTTCTTATCTCAGAATTTTAACTTTTTATTTCATAATCTTGACTTTTATCATAATTATTACTTTTGATCTTAAAATTATGACTTTTTAACTGATCGTTTTGACTTTTGTATCTCATTTTTGTGACCTGCCATTGCGATATTATTTTCTTTTACTGGTGGAAATTAGCTTCTGTAGTCTGGTGGCTTTGGAGAGAGTAATATTTGGTTTATACAACAGAAAAGTTTCTCTGATGGCGAGGTAAAGCGGTGAAAATAATCTAAATAAAGCTTCCTGCACTGGTACTCCTGCTGATTCTCAACCTGGGGGCATGTTACCCACCATCTACTGCAGATAAAACACTGACTATGGATAAGTACCTCACACAACCCCACCTGAAATAATCCAAACTATCCCTTTAATAGATTTAGATGTCCTTTTCCTTTTTTTAATCCCTCTGCCCGTTAATACCTGGTTTTTGGTCAAACTCCACACTGGGCTGTGTGTCCTCCCCCCTCCTCTCTCCTGCCTACTGTTGCACTAACACGGCATGTTCTTTCCCACGTCAGAAAATAGATGTTTTTACAGTGAAAGGCGACCTCTGATTCCTCTGTCTCTAGTGAGGCTCTGTCGGGTGTCCTAAAGGCTTTCCCAGCATTCACACATACTGATCTTGACACAGGCCAAGTGGGAGGAGTCTATCACACCATGATGACACTGATGGACTCTATAATGTCCGTGATGGACAGCTGGAACTGTAGGAAGAAGGAGGATTGTTGCCCCCAGTGTAGCTGCCTAGTCTGCAGGAACCCGCAGTTCTTTTAAGCCAAAGAGAAAAGAAAAGCGTTAAAGAAAGAAACCGTGAGGAAAAGGGGAAGCGAAGCGGCTACACGGTACTGTGCAGTGTCCGGTGTTGTAGGTTTTCTATCAGAGTTTACCTGACACAGGCCGGTGCTACTGTCTGAAAGGCTCTCCGCTGTCTCTCCTCACTGTCTCGCAAGCTTGCCAACAGGAGAGATAGCATGGTATGGTTTCTACGTCACCAGTCAGTGTGCAACCTGCATATCGTGCCATCATCTGTATTGTAAGGGGTGTATAGGGGGGCTCGGCTATGTCACACAAACAGACAAAGACAAATTTTAGCTAGGATGACATACAGGAAGTAGATGTGATTACAGAGCAGGTGAGGACTGATTATAGGTTTTCCTTGCTGACACTCTCTTTCTCATGTAGTGTCCTCTCTTCTCATATAGCTAGCCCCTCTGTGACCCCCCTGTCACTTCTTCTCTTTTTATTTTTATTTTTTGGTTTCTTCCATAGCCGTCTCTCTGTCATCACCGTGTCTCTGTTGTCATGGCAGCTCACGTCACCTCACGTTGCTTCATCAGTTCGACTAAAAAACGTCGACAAGATCAGGAAATGAAGAATTTCACGTAGTAGTAATATTAATAAAAGTGTGTACTGAGTATTCAAAGTCCAGGCAGATACATTATCTTGTTTATTTACTGTTTAGTCTTTGATCAGATAATTCCCGACCTGAATCAAAGTTTTGTCAATTTTACACAGTTTTCTTTGCACTGCTTGCAGGGCACAAAATTAACACCAGCCACCAGCTAAATATGAAAGTAACTGGTAGATTTTCTTCACTCAGCAGTCTAATCTTTCATTGAATGGCTGGTAAAATTTGAACAGTTGCTTCTTTCCATTTGGTTGGTGGACAAAAAAGTTAATTTTGCATCCTGACACCTTGTGGTTAAACCAGTGGTTTCCAATCTGGGGGGGATCAAATAGATGAATCTATCAGATAATAACCAGAGTAGGAAATGTTTACTTTAAGACTTTCCTCTAATCTTTTTTTGCTTTTTCTTGGTTGAAATAGTAGTGTCACAATTCTGAAACTCCAATTTCACTTTCACTTCCAAGGTCAAGATTCTCTTCAATTTGATTCAGTTAAATAATTGATTTAAACATTGTTTTTTAGTGTTGATAGCTAACAATCTTCATTTGTAGATCAACAGATCATCATTTACATTTTTAAACTAAGACCATATGGACATTTATTTAAAATGTAATAACAATATATAGATATTTAAATAAAACACTGAGAGGGAAACTTCACTTTCGCTATCCAATGAAAGCGATTCATCTCCAAATTTTGTGATTCTGATTTTGCCGTTGAGCAAATTCTCCTACGTCTTAACCAAAATAAACTGTTTAATAACACGATGGACGGTCTGAAAAATGCATTGTCACAAAGCTGGAAGCTATTTTTATTCAGTCATGAGGAGTTTCCATTTTGGAGATGGATGTGGTTTTCACAGGACAATGATGGCGAGTAGTTGAAAATAGATATTTCTTAAAACCAAAAATGTTGGGAACCACTGGTTTAGACCACATGTACTAGTTTAGAACAGTGGCTTCTTCTGTTTTATTACAAAAAAAAATAAAGGTTTTGTAGTGAAGCTTTAGGACAGGCGTCTATTAGCCTATTACGGAAATTCATCTTTGCCTTTAAGGACATTAAATGTACAAACTCCTGCAAACCTGAAATAAGCCACTTAGTTTCTGAAGGATTATGCAAACATTTTAAAGCAACTTCTCCAAGGTGTCAGTAAACTGAGCAGCGGTTTGCTAACATAAGATAAATATGATACGATTTCTGAGCTAAGTTTCAAAGTAAGGCATGAAACAAAGTGTTGTTAAAATGATCCTCAGCCTTATCTGTTTGTGTTTTCAGATGCTTTTTACGACAGGGTTCACGCCTGCATACCTGGAAATCTTTCTTAATTTATCAACATCAGCCGCCATCTTGTGTGTTGCATGGCACATGATCTGCCTCACTGTTCTGCTGCTGTTCAGTGTTGTCGTGTTCATCGCTAAGGTTGCACTCAGAATCACTCAGAAACTGGACGGAAAGATTAGAGGTGTCTGCACTCGACTCGGACATCCGTGTTCGGGTTTGTGTCAGACTTGGAGAAAGAACGTCACAAACCATGTAGATGTGGACCTGAGTGTAACGTAGAGCTCATCTGTCCCTGTATGTGAAGCATGGCCTGTTGTCTGCTCATGTCTGCGCTTCATCTGTCTCGTCTCTTCTGTGTTTTTCACTCTGATCCTCCTCATCAACACGGTTCTCTTCTCCTTATTTTTTCCCCCACCAAGTCATTTTCCCATGTTGCACCTCTTCGATGTGTTCGCCCGTGTTGTGAAACCATCTAATTCGTGCCTCTCTTCTCTCTTTCACCCACAGATTCACCAACTAGTGACTCAGCTAAATCAAAGGTGAGTGTGTGTGCACAGCGTTAACCCTCTCAGGCCTCTGGTAGTGTAGGATGACAGGAGGTAGGTGACGAGCGGGAGAGATCGCCTCCACCTCCAGTCAAGATCAGCATCGAATAGACTTATCACAGCCGACACTTAAAGAGTTGTTTACACCCAAATCACGGAAAAAGAAAACATTTTCTTACTCGGCTCTTGTGGTATCAAGCCATGCAGATAGTCTCTGTTATATAGGATGATAGATATCCCTCATTCAGCTAAACCCTGCATGCATAAGACACACCATTCCTTAAAAACTGATGCCTTTAATCAAACTGAAAGACAAGTGTTTCAATGCGTCTGTCTCAGCTGAGATTTTAGACTATTAGCTGTTGATTATTACAGAAGGTTTGGAGCCCAAAAAATGGTATTCAGACAGCCTTACAGTTAGCAAGTTGATGTTGTGTCATAGCGTTGTAGTTCTCCAGACATTTGTCACATCATCTGACAAACCTCAAACTGTACAGTCCACAGATTGCAACGAAAGTCTTATTAAAATCATGCATTGAAATTGCTCTTTGGGGGGAATTTACCACAAATTATACTGCTTTCACAAATCCAAAATGGTCAAGTTTGTTTAAAGAACACGTTTAAACACAGATTAAGCTAAACAAAGTGCTGTGCAAAACAATCACAAAAACAAACATACTAGTGACAACAATAAACAATAAAAAAAAGGACAAAATACAGAGTTATAGACATTAGACATGAAAACAGATTAAAAGATTAGTGGGCCAAAAAGACTATTGAATGAATCTTTTTCCTAGGTTTAAAAGTCAAGATATCTAACTGCAAATACTGCAAAAAGCATCAGGGTGGAAGAAGAAATTTCAGGGATACTATTTGCATGGGTAAAATCCACAAAGGCTGAGTATAAAACATGTTTTTTTGTAATTAGGTGAACCGACCCTTTAAGTTTATGCAATGAGTCGTCTGTCGGTACAGACCAAAGACGACTGTACATCCAGTGAGCCTCAGCCTCTTTTCGTAAGATTCCTGCTTCATGACACATTGATTAAAAGGGATAGTTTGAGCCTTTTTTGAGTGGGATTGTATGACGTAGGTCCATAGTCAGTGTCTTACCTACAGTAGACGGTGGACCAATATAAATTGAAGAGTATTTTCACAGCTTTACCTTGCTGTCTGATGCTTTTTCCAAGGAAAAACGGCATCATAAAAGCCAAATATTGCTTTCTCCAAACCAACCAACCTCCATAGGTGAAAAACACTAACTTTACCTTGCAGAACATTGGTCTACTGCTGCGTCAGTTGGCTAGTTTCTGTGTTATTGTGTGTCTTTGGTGTTGTAAATGGTTAGTTCAGATTCACCAAAGTCACACAATGACACAAACAAACTAACTGATGAAACCCTGTAGACCAGAAACTCCTGTGCTCTGAGAGGTAAAATGACTGATTTTGCTAATGACCTTTGGTTGGTTTCTCTACTTCTCCAAACTGGGGACATGCCGAGCACCATTTAATATAGGTAATACACTGACTGGATAAGTACCTCATACAACCCAACTTAAAATAATCTGAACTATCCATTTAATACTTGTGGCTGAGAAGCTCAGGATTTTTTCCGTTGCTTCTTATAAGATAGAAAACATAATTAGGTTGTGTCATCCTCAGCAGGAGCAGGTGCTTTTCATCACTGCACTGCTGTCATGTGGCTGCTTTCCTTCAGCTGCTTTTAAGCCGGTCGTCATGCTGCTGCTTGTCCTGCTTCTGCTTTAAGGCCGGCATGGAAACAACAATGTGCTCCCTGTTAATGACGTCTTTTAATGTTCCTCCTCTTTCTGTCTGTCACTTCTCTGGTTTGTTGCGCTTCACGGGAGCAGGTGGAGTACAGGTTTTAAGTTTTCAGGCAGGGTTTGTCTGTCTCTTTGTGTGCTCTGTCTTTGTGTTTCTCAGCATTAGAAAGACTCATTTTGGTGTCCTCCTTCTACTTTGTGTCCTGCAGGGTTCCTGGGGCTCAGGGAAGGACCAGTGCAGCAGAGAGCTGCTGGTCTCCTCCATCTTTGCTGCAGCCAGTCGCAAAAGAAAGAAGTCAAAGGAGAAGCCGCAGCCTAGCAGCTCAGATGATGATCTGGACGCTGTGTTCCCCAAAAAGGAGATCCCTGGCCAGAAGCCGAACCACCACGGCCTCCAGACTGAGGTGCAGAGCGAGACTCGTCCTAGCCCCAACGCAAAACCCAACGCAAAGCAGCCAGCGCGAGCAGAGGAACGGAAAGAAAACGGGAGAACTGTGGAGCTCACGCCTAAAGCCAAGAGAGAGCACAGGAACTCATTATTCTTGAAGGACAAGACTCCGCCCAGACACCCTTCACCATGCCCATCCCCATCCCCAAATATCTATCAGACCGCTCCTCAGGGGAAGTCCTCCCTGTCCGATCCTCCGTCCCAGCTCGATGAAAACACCTCCGACCTCGGCACCATGAGCTCTGGAGCGTCTGTGCCACGCTCGAGGCCGAAAAAGTGGAGCGCAGGAACGTCAGCTGATCCTGCAGGAGCGTGTGTTGGACTCGGAGCAGGTCTGGGGGCGTCCGCCGGTGCAGAGGTGAGCTCCATCACATCGGACTACTCCACCACTTCCTCCATCACGTTCCTTACTGGAGCGGAGTCTAGCGCGCTCAGCCCGGAGCTACAGGGCGGGGAGGAGGCAGATGACGAACGCAGTGAGCTCATCAGCGAGGGACGACCCATGGAGACGGACAGTGAAAGTGACTTCCCGGTGTTTGCTCCAGGTGGTGGCAGCAGCCAGTCTACGCCCTGCCCGGAGCAGAGTCTGGAGAAGACTGAACCGAGAGGAGGTGGAGCAGCCGAGGGGAGCACCACCCCGAAAATGGAAGCACGCCGTCTTTTCCCGTCGCACAGAATGATCGAGTGCGACACCCTCTCCAGACGGTGGTCGCTGAGACAGAAAACAGACAGTGAATCATCAGTGGAGGGCGTAGCAGGGAGCGGGGAGCGTAGCGAGGGGAGGGCGGAGTCTTCAACACGTCTCTCTCGAGTCCTGGAGGTGATGAAGAAAGGGCGGTCCACGAGCAGCCTCAGCTCGTCGTCACGCAGCGAGTCGGAGCGTCAGGAACCGGCGTGGCACCTTAAGATCACAGAGCGGCTGAAGTTCAGGTTACGAACATCTGCTGACGACATGTTTACGCAGAAGAACCGAACGCCAGATGCTCGTGGGAAGAAGAAGAACATCCGCCGCAGGCACACCATGGGCGGGCAGAGAGACTTTGCAGAGCTGGCGGTCATCAACGACTGGAGGGAGCAGGGCGGCGTGGACCAGGCGGCCGAACTGTCCGCACTGGACCGCCTCAAGCCCAGATGCTCCTCTCAGGACTTATCCATCCGGGACTGGATCGCCAGAGAGCGGTGCAGAGGCTCGGATTCGAGCGTTGAGGTCGCGCCCAAAGCCGTTCCCGAGGATGATCATCCAGACGCCACTCTGGAAAGGCCGCCTCCTTCTGCGTCCCCTGGCGCGCAGCCGTTATCAGGGGAGCACGTGAACGGCAGCGGGCTGCAAGGCAAAAACAAAGGCAGCCTCGCAGCGGACGCTCACCCTCACAAACTGTCTGGAGCACAAGTTGTCCGCTCACGGTTCTACCAGTATCTGTGAAACGGCAAGAGGGGTCTTGTCTAGTATGTTTGCATGGATTAAAGGGACAGTTCGGATTATTTGAAGTGGGCTTTTATGAGGTACTTATTCATAGTCAGTGTGTTACCTACAGTAGATGGTGGTCGACACGTCTCCAGTGTGGAGAAGCAGCTGAAGTACCAGCGTAGGAAGCTGTTGACGGGGTGAGCAATAAAAGGTATTTTGTGCATCTAAAAAAAATCTATATCAGTTCAAGTGTACGCTGTATTTAGAATATTTTCACCACTTTATTTTGTTGTCAGAAACCGCTGTTATTTAAGCCAAATATCACTCTTTCCAAACCAACCAAACTCCACTGGTGAAATCAGTAATGTTACCTGCCAGAACACAGGAGTTGCTGGTCTACCGCTGCCTCGATCTGTTAGTTTGTTTGTGTTATTGTGTGATTTCAGTGTTTTTAAAAGTTAGTTCTGATTCACCAAAGTCACACAATAACATAAACAAGCTCACCGATAGAGGCAGCAGTAGACCAGTAACTCCCTGTGTTCTGTGAGGTAAAATTACTGATTTCACCCATGGAGTTTGGTTGGTTTAGAGAGAGCGATATTTGACTTAAATAACTGCGGTTTCCCATTAAAAAAAGCGAGGTAAAGTGGTGAAAACACTCTGAATACAGCGTACACTTGGACTGATGTTGATACTTTGGGTAGGTGGTTCTCAAATGGGGCTCCGGGGACCCCCAGGCGTCCTCGAAGGGGTTCTGAGGGGTCCCCAGCAAAAAATGGGAATAAAATAACAGAATGTATGACTGTTTGGTCATGATTTAAGCATAACTACGATCAGATATGAGACAAAACAAACTGTAAACAACAGCGAAAACTCCTGCTTCTCCAAACTGAGGTCGTGCTGACAGCCATCTACTGTATCTGATACACTGACTACGGGTAAATACCTCATAAAACCCCACATTAAATAATCCGAACTATCCCTTTAAAACAAAACAGAGAATGAATGCGTAAAAGTACGAATGTGGGTATTTTAGCTAAGGTTACTGCACAATATTTTTTCTACAAAGTATACTTTATGTATCTACTGTACATACTGTGTATAGGCTTACTGGAATAATGCTGAAGAGATGTTTATGTGTGTAATTCCACTGACTCGTTGGCCATACTGGAACAGACGTGGACGAAAAAACTCGGACTCTCGAACCCTTACTCATGCGAGAATGTGACTTTGCTGTTGAAAAGTTGTGGCGTTCAAGGACAGACAAGGACTCTGTGGATTGTTTTACAGCACTAAAAGGGTGAAGAAGTGTCTTTTTTAAAGGAATCACGGTTCAGTTCTTCCTATTATAAGCGGTATGAAGAATGTATTACTCTCTTTGGACTAACACTAGTTGCTTGTGACAATATTGTCATGTTTGAAACAACATGTATGTGTTTTTGTTTTGTTTTTTTGCCTGTACTTGAAGTATGTGGATGTAACTGAGGGCTGCTTTCTGAGCTGGGTGCTGTGGGGAAGTGTGTTTTTTTCACAGCGCAGTCACACAACAGCCAGATATTAGCTTGAAGGAACTGGAGGATTATTATTATAGTTTTATCAAATAAAAGACTGAAGAAAAAAACAGTAATGAAATGCTGATACTATAGTATGTAATGCTTGGTACAGTAGTTTTTATTTCCAAACTTTGTCCAGTTATAGTCCAAAAAGTAAGTTTTTACATATTGTTTTTATCTCAAAAAGAAAAAAAGTGCCTCTTTTTTTGTTTTCTTTTTTTAAACTGTTTTTACCAACAGTTGTCAAAAGACGAGAAGACATTTTAAAAAAAACATTTGTAGGAGAAAAACCTCACAGGCATTCCAGAGATTTTCGTTTTGTGGTCTTTCCTGTTTTTAGTTAAACTCACAGAGCGTTCAAATTTATGTCAGTGTCTATGTTTCATTATAGTTTTACTTCTTTTTTCCCCCCCACCTCTGTATTTTTCGAGTGCGGTCAAATGCATGGGCGCTTAAAACCTGGGAGAAAGGAAAAAAAACAACAGACTTATCTTTAAAACTGCATGAGACAATGTTTTCTGAACAGTGAACATCTCGCCTGTGTACAGCAAAACATGGGCGCAGTGCCCTCCCTCAACAAACACTGGAAATAAATAATCTTTATTAGATCCTCGTGTCTGTTTGCTGTCATTGTTTTATACCCAAAGAAACATTTGGAAACAATAAAACACTTCTTATGCTTAATCTTTGCCAAATTGCAGAATTATTTATGCTTATCCTTAAAAAGTCACATTGATTTAGTTAAAGTAGTCTGTTGCTCAGTTTCCTGCAGTCATAGAAGAGTGAACATGCACATCAAATAATAACTGGAGTAAACGTGCAGCTGATGTGTACTTGCATCACCTTGAAATGTCAAACAGTCGACCTGATTACGATTTGACGACCCAGTGTCGCTTAATTTAAGAGATGAATATGTAATGACATGCTCGTTAATATTTTAGTACAGTATAGTTTTTATAATACCAGTTGTTCCCATCCTTTTTCATTCTTTTTCATTTCATATTATTTTCGATAAATGACAATTCTGGCACAGAACAACTGATAAATTGTACAATTAATCCAAATAATGAGCACAACTGCAGGAAGCGTGTGAAGGAGTTTTCCTGCAACTTTCTATACAGTTTTTGTCTGTATTATGTATTTTTGAAATGTCCATCCCAGTCTCTCGAAGTCTAAGGTAACGTCTTTAAATGTCTCGTTTTGTCTGTTCAAAACTCAAATACATTTAATTTAATTTAATATAATGTAGGAAGAAAGACGTGGACGGACTCAGCCAAAGACTTCTGGACACGCAGGAGATTTGAGATTCTGTTTAGGATCAGCGTGTCAGGCCAAAATCACTGGAACATAACTCAGGTTTATGGGCCGTTTCATAGTCTGCTGACAGTATTTTCTTACAGAGGAAAAGTGAATTTAGTTTGACATCACAATGACGGGAGTTGCGAGACTAAACAAGAGCAGATGAACGTATGAATAACCTTCTGTGTGTCAGCAGCAGGGCTGAGGGCACTGAGGTCATGTCCTGGGGGTTTCTGGGAACGTAGAAGTTTAATGCCCGTAAAATAGATTTACATCAGGAGATAAAATCTGACATTTAACTTTTTATAGGGAAAATATTCACATTTACTTTTTCTCTTCCAGATTTATATATATATATATTTCTGGCAGTGCAGAGAAGAATTTGAAAACAGCAGCTAGATCGTCATACTGGGAGACAAAATTAACAGAAAACGTGATTGATCGCTTGAATTAATAAATACATGAGGAAAAATTAGTATTAGTAGTATTTAATATTTCTAACTGGAATATCTTACTGGGTACTTGCCTTTATATAATGATTATTTATTTATTCATTTATTTATTTATTTATTTATGGGGGACAGAACTCATTAATCAGCATGGACATTGTATAAATGTCAGTGAAATTTCACCCAGCTCAGTAACAATTCTGTACTGTGTGGGTTCAATTTTAATTTTTTGCTGACTTTGGCGCCATCTGATGGTAGCATTAAAAACGACGCTGTGGTACGCCACTAATGATAAAAGTAAAGGGCACAGAGAAATAAAATAAAATACAGTGGAACATTAAAAATAATAATTATAAAAATAATAAAGAAAATCCAGCAAATAAAAGTACAGAGAATAAAATACTGTACTAAATGAAATGAAATAAAATAAATATAACACATAAACATAATGGACAATATAATTTCAGCAAATAAAAGTACAGAAAATAAAATACTTTGATAAAATAAAATGAAATCTAACTGTATGAACTGAAATAAAATAAAATAAAACAATGGATTTTTTTTTTATTCTTCTTATTACTTTAGTTAATGATTTTAAAGCTGCGATAAACACGTAAAATGCTGTAGTACAGTAACTCACTAACTTTGAGGAAAAACATGTTAAAATCCATAAATTGCCAGACGTTGTTCTGAAGTTAAAGCGCTTAAAACACTGAGAACTGACTGAATAAAATATTCGCCTCTTTATTATCACAACGTCTGCATTGTCACAACGCGGGAATGTGCGCGTGATGACAATTCAGCTAATGAGCTGCCTCGTGCTGCCGGTGGAGTGACGTAACGTCAACGTAACACACCGTCTGTTTGTTGCGGAGAGCTCGAGACAGTTTTTCCACGAACAGGCAGCAGAGAGACAGAGAGCTGCAGACCTCCACCTGACACCTGCACACCTGACAGGTAAGACGCGTTTGATTCACTGTCTGATGAGTCTGATGAGAATTAATCTAAAATAAAACATTAACGGGATAAATGTTTTTTAATTAACACCTTTTATTTTCTGCAGAGCTTGTTTTACACTTGGTTTTATCCTCTGTGGTTTTAAAATTAGTATTTTACTGTCACATTCACATCTACAGCTTTAATTCATTTAACATTATTGAATTCCCTTTGAGAAAATATTAAATATAAGGTGCTTTCTTATTAAACAGTAGTATCTCCTGCTGGAAAGCATTAACCTGTGTGAATGTGCTGTACAGCTGTTGTTATGTGAAACCGGAAGAA
>JAJHUR010138479.1:3113-32644 GCA_027495735.1 Lutjanus campechanus
AGAAATATACAGCGCAGGAGGTTCTCTGACTGTTTGAATCAGATAGCTTCA
Organism: Lutjanus campechanus; assembly: GCA_027495735.1. Classification (NCBI taxonomy): domain Eukaryota; kingdom Metazoa; phylum Chordata; class Actinopteri; order Lutjaniformes; family Lutjanidae; genus Lutjanus; species Lutjanus campechanus. Next base: position 3,165 of record JAJHUR010138479.1, read on the forward strand.
GATGGGACAAGATCATGATCAGAAATCATTATGAATAAAATCGTTTTGAATCGAAAATCGATTTTAAATCGATTCGTGGACTCAAAAATCGGCATAGAATCGAATCGTGAGGTAGTAAACGATTCCCACCCCTAATGTATGAGATGTAAACATTACTGGCTTCCTCCTCTGTGGATCTACAGCTTCTCATCCATGAGTAGATGCACGCTTCCTTCTGCATGGTGGTGCAGTGTTTAGATGTAGTTCAATAGAAAGACAGTAGTTCCTTCATAAAACTGCCCACAACACTACTGTGGATTATCTTAAGTACAGGGTCATGATTTCTGGAAAGTGAGTGTCATCTATTTCCATCAGATTTGAGAGAGGGTATATATCTCTGAAACTCTGCAACTCACAGAGAAAAAATATGTGTTTTTGACTTGGGGATGAACTGTCCCTTTGGGGTTATAGGGAGGAAGAATCTATCCCAGCTTGCGTTGCGTCAGAGGCAAGAAAACCCCCAGGACACAGACAGACAGTTATGCCAGTGGGTAATTCAGGTTTTCTAGTGCATCTGTCCCCCCTGTCTCCAGGTGTCCATTTATCTACACTCACTACATTCATTTCAGTAGATGGATAAAGACATCGCAGTTGCCTATTTGGACCGTGTGTGTTGTTGTTGTTGTGTGTGTGTGTGTGTGTGTCTGTGTCTGTGTGTGTCTGTGTGTGTGTGTGGTGTGTTTGCTACAGGCCAAATCTCCCATCAGCCTAGCAGATGGAACGTGCCCCCGCACCACTTGGCCATTTTGCGTCCTGGTTGGTGGCTAGCACTTTAGCCCTGTCACTTGCCAGCTCAGTGTTAACCTTTCCAACAGTGTCCAGCCTCACTTCCTCTCTCACATGTCGGTCTCCAGACTCACAGGTCAAACATTAAGTCTTATTTTATCCGTCTTCTGTTCTAATCTCTTCCGTGCATCTCTGTCCTCTCTGTCCTGCAGTCCCCACAGTAAAGACCCCTCCTCTGGGCCCTGTTGCCCTCGCAGCAGTGATCGCCGGCCCTGTGTGCGTGCTCTGCCTGCTTCTGGTCCTGGCCTTCTATGTCTGCCACAGCCACAGGGGTCTGGGGGCCGGGGGAGCCGGGGCCCATCATCACCACCATCACCGGGTGCCCAACGAAGAGGACCCCTCCATGGATCACCCCTTCATCACTGTTGGAACAACGCTGAAGGACCTCATCTACGACATGACCACCTCAGGCTCTGGATCAGGTATGACGCCCCACCCCAGGGTCCTGGTGTTCTTGGACTGTCTGAGTGGACACTGCAATGTGTAATAACATACCCACACCTAAATAAGAGGGGCCAGATGTCATATCTGGGCTGATGATATAACTTAATTAATTAATTAAATGATTTTTGGGAGCATCAGAGAATGGTTTAGCTTGTGGCAGCAACAACGTCACTGACAACTTTATTCCCACGGTCTTTGAGAACCACAAAATCCTCCCAAATGTCTGGCTTGGCCTTTGACGATGTATTGTCAAAGGTTGTGTTGTAGACTTTCACATTAAAACCCTGACAGCTGATTAGGCTTGATATTATTGTCTTGGTGAATTTATATTGATATATCTGTGGCCTGTTACAGAATGTTTTTATAGTTAACGTGCTGGGTACCCGCAGACCCAACCTGGTGCAGGACTGAAGGAGACTGAACATTTAGTTAAATAATTTAAATTAAATAGTTTAAGTATAACCTCAACCAAATGTCAAAACTCAGGAATAAATCACTTCCAATTTCACAAAAACATACTTCCCAACTTATCAACATGATGGATGATGTGTACTTACAAATTAACTTCCCGTCATCTTTCCCTGCATGAACCCGACGTGTCTGTCATCTTGCTACTGTATTCCCCATCATAAAACCGGCCTCCGTTGATCTCGGGGACTGTGTCCCATTCTGGGTAAATTTGGCTAATAGGAGTCTAACTGACTAACTAGATAGAGCAGATACAGCACAGTTAGCAGCAGTGTGCTAACACCATTTTGTGCCCTCTTATGTTTTTAGTCAGACATGCTTTGAATCTTTCATTTTCACTGCAAGTAAAAATGAATTTGTTGTCTTTTATTAGTTGGCACACAGTTAAAGGAATAGATTTAGAGAATATTTTTCTCACTTGTTGAGAATTGGATGGAATGACCATTGTCAGTCTGAAACTACCCTTGGAAGATGGTTAGGTTAGCTTAGCTTAGCATAAAGACTGGAAGCTGAGATGCTGGTGTGGCCCTGTTAAAAGGTAACAAAATGACTGCACAGGTCATGGCTGCTACTTTTAAACAGAAGCACTTTAACTTAAAAGGGAAAACAATACTTAGTAGGTGTGCGTTATCAGGAATTAATGGACACCCTGCAGCCAATCAGAGTCAAGTATTCACCCTGCCTTGAATTTTTTATGTACAAAGACTGAAGTGTAAAAAGTACAAGGTGTTTTTTTTTTTGTTTTTTTTTTTGCTCTAAACAATTACGTGCCGAAATATTATGTGCAGTGTGCAGCGATTTTCCACTGGTTGTCTAGTAACCTCACAGTGACAATAAGAGAGTGCGCCAGGCCAGGAAATAGTTTTCATGAGTCGTGGAATGAGTATTATTTGATATACTTCAGTAATGACTGAGGATGTTTCAGTCACAGTGTGTTTCGTTAACATTTAAAGGTCAAACTATAACTGTACTCGGAGCAGCCGAGCAGTGATTACAGTCTCAAATGAAGGAAATTGCACTTTCAAGTTTGTCACTAGTTCGAGTGTGTCATTTCATATAGCTGTGACTCACAGGACAGTATTTGTAACTGTGTGTGTAGGGGGCTCCACAGGTCGAGTTGGTCTCAAGTAACCGAGACCTGACCTGAGCTGGTTCAGGTCTGAAATTTACTCAGTTACATTGGGTCAAGTCAGGGACCTGTTAGTATTCTGCTGCTCTTAGGTCAGTGTCGGTGTGTGTAGTAAGCAGATCCAAACACACTCTGTATCAGGTGTGACCATCGTCGCTGCAGAAAACCTGTTTTTCTGAGGAATACAGAGACTTTGAACAGTGAAATGCTTTGATAGTCAGTATCAGTTTTACATCGACTGTGGCTGCTCATTAATTAGAAGCTCATCAAGCTGCTGCCTGTGTTGCTGATCTCTCTCTCTCTCTCTCTCTCTCTGCTCTGATCTGCTCAAGTTAATCACATTTTTCGATTTGCTCATCAATTCTCTGGTCTGCTCACACTGGGTGTTTGTGTGCATTTGTTTAAAATTACACAAGGATTGTTGTTTGCAGATCTCTGAATGTCAAGACTATGACTTTTGTCTTAACTTCACAAAAGTTGAATTTTTTTAACAAAAGTTTAATGTTTACTTGTGTGAATCTTAAAACAAATGTGTATAATATTTTCAGGGATTACAGGTTTATTATATCAGTTAGGCTTATATGTATCCATTAGGGGTGTAACGATTCACTCGAGATCCGATGCATCAGACCTTAAGATATGAGTGCATCGGTTCGGACGGCCGTGTATCAGTAAAAAGCTGAACATGAATGGGACAAAAATCGATTCAGCTCTAGTGTATCGATACATCTCATAAGTACGCACATATGTTTAATTTTTGGCATCAATGAAGTGCCGTTTTAACTTTCCTCCGTTTTCTCTCTCCTCCTGCCTCTGCCTGCACCGCTCTTGCTGAACGCCTGCTGCCGCGCTCACACAAAACAAGCGCTCCCTCCTCCTCTCCTGTGTCTCCTCTTCATCTGCTCAAAACAGACCGCGCTGAAAACAGCGACAGAAACATTGTACCGCGTCGCACCACCAAACTTTCAGAACACGCAGGTGTAGAATAAGTTTGTGTTTTATAAGAAAGATGAGAAACACTGTTGCAAATCATTTATGTAAAACATGTCTGACAACAGAGAACAGAGACACAAGTCTGACCCACAGAGACGTCATGTGACTGAGAGAGCAGGTAACACGGAGCATCACTGTTCAAACACACTGATCAGAACCACAGAACTCTTCATATGAAGCAGAGCAGCACATCATCTTACTGCAAATATACTCATATTTTAAACAGTTTCAAGTTTGTTCAGATTCTCATTTAGGCTACAGTATATCATTTACACATGAGATTCATAAGATGTTAACACCAGTGTAATGTCTCCTCTCTGTCTCTATCTACTATATCTAGTAAAAATATCTGGATGTCTTTTTGCAACTAATAGCACTCTACAAATGTAGCATTAATAGAATCAAAATGTAAAGATTCACACATTGCATTTTCTCGTATTGCATCATATCGAATCGTGACAGAGCTGAATCGTATCGAACCGAATCGTTGGTCATTTAAAAATTTCTAAGATATATTGTATCGTTGAACATGTATCGAGATACGTATCAGTCTCAGTCAGTGAGATACACACCCCTAGTATCCATGTGTAAAAGAAAGTGAAATATTTAATATAAAAGGTCTGGAAAAGTTTGAATTGGGATGTTTCAGTGTTGTTTTAGTTTGTGTGACTGACTAGATTTTGAAGCACATCAACCTGCAACTACCTTAATATTTAATCTGATTACTTTCACAAGTAATCAGTTAATTTTTTAGCCAATAGAATGTCAAAAACTTGTTCATCACAATTTCCCAAAGCCTCTTCAGTTACTGTCATAAATAATACGGATGCAGATTTTTTCAGTCGATACTGATAACTGATCATTACCTGCCTCTCATGGCAGATACCGATAAGATAAATGATAATTCTGCATTTTTGGAAAAGAAATGAATATAACCTGTAGTTTATGTAGACCTGAGGGTAAGAAAGGCTCAGTTGTAGTGAGCAAAGATGGATGATTTAATAGAATTCAAATTAAATGATTTGACTAAGTGTCAACCATTATAGACCAATATAACTGAATAGGCCAAAATCACCCGCTAATTTATCTGTCCAAATATTTATTGTACATCCCTAATAAATAAAAAAATAAATAAATGACAAATAAAAGCAGAAAATCGTCACATTTAAGAAACTGGAAGCAGCAAATATTTGACATTTTTGCATGAAAAATGACTGAAATTAATTAATTAATGGATTGTCAAAATAGGCAACTAATTTTCTGTCAGTCAACTGACTGATTGATTGATTAATAGTCAAATTGTTGCTGCTGTAAAAGCACACACCGTCCTCTCCCTGCTTGTGTGTGCGCACACGTACAGCATTAAGACCCTGCAGCTCTACATATCTTAAAGTAGAAGTCTATTATAATGACTGACTGGCCCAGATTCAGGCTGCCTAACTGCATAAACACATGCAAACACACACATGCGCATGCACACACACACACACACACACACACACACACACACACACACAGCACTGGCAAAAGCTGTTCTTGATGCTAGCCATAAATTAGCACCTCTCTGTGGAGGCTGGCACTTCCATCCCTCTGCCAAGGAAGGACTTGGATTCAGTTTTTCTAGCTATTTACACCATATTGCCCAATATGAAATTGTGTGTGTCACTGATACAGTGTGTGTGTGCGCGTGTTTGTGTTGTGTGTGTGTGGCAGAAGTGTGTGGGCTGTTTTTAATCACTTTGCTGAGTCAGAATATTTGTTGTGTGTGTGTGAAATAGGAGGAGGAATCTCATTCCACTATCATTTTCTGTTTCCTCGTCAGCAGTTTGGCACAACAGTGAGCTGACAGAGTTACATCAGTTACAGTATTTCATGTTTGTGCTTGTTGGAAATGTAACTGTCCAAACTCCACTGTGCTTCATCACCAAACACACTTTTAAATGCTCAGGCTGAAGACAGTGTTTTGATACAGAAGGTGCAGTTTTATCAGAATGTGCTGAAGATAAAAACCTTCTGTTTATTTCCTCTAAACTAACAAATATCATCTGTTACATATCAGAGAAGAAAAATGCACAGCTTAGGAAAGTGAGAGATAAAACAAGCACCCAAACTGTTTGTGACAAGCAGAACATCTTCCCACCAGAACATCTGCGCTTTAATTCAAGTCACCGACAGTCGTAGAAGTGTGATGAGGGATTAGGACCACATTTGATAGAAGGAAAAAAAGGAGATTATGAAAATGATCATAACAAAATCGTATTGTGAGGAAAAAGTAATAATGATTTTAGAGTAAACATCCCTATTAAGCCCACCAAATCTGCTTTCCACACGTTTTTTTTAATCTATAGTATAAGTGAGAACATTTTAGATTAAAATGAAAACCTAATGAAATAAAAGTGTCAAAAATTCATTTATACCAATATCTAACGTTTTTGTTGTTTAATTTGTCACAATATGTCAGAAGTCTTGCATGGGCATAAAGGGTGCCTAATAAGCCCATGGGTGTTCTGAATAGGCCCACTTCAGTATTTGCTGATAGAGAAATTAGAGCTGCAACAATTAATGAAGTAATCGATTATTAATTTGACTATTAAATTAACCGGCAACTATTTTGATAATTGATTAATCGGTTTGAGTCATTCTTTAAGAACAAAAGAGTCAAAATTCTCAGATTTCAGCTTCTTAAATGTGAATTTTTTCTGGTTTCTCTCTTGACAGTAAAGTGAATTCACTCAGGCTGTGGACAAAACAAGACATTTGAAGTCGTCATCTTGGTCTTTGGGAATATTTTATAGACCAAACAACCAATCGATCAATCGAGAAAATAATTGAAAGACTAATCGACTATGAAAATAATCATTAGTTGCAACCCTAAAATAAATACATATTTAAAGAATCTTAACAAGACTAACTTGTTCTTTTCAAACCTGCAATCTTTTAGCTTTCAGTAGCTATTTTTATTTTGCGTCCACTCCTCTCTTATCACTGCCTGAGGCAGATGTTGTTCTCTGTGAGGAAACATGATGTAGAGTTGGTATGGACGACTGATTGGGTCGCAACTCTTTCACATATAAATTCAGTGATTTTTCTCATGAAAGTTGCCAAAAACATGACCTTCAACACTTGTAGAAAACGACAAAGACATTAGGGGGGACGGGCGACAAACAGTTGTTAGGGCTGACTGACCGAGTCGCATCTTTCCTAAACAGAAATCCAGCAGTTTTTCTCAAAGATTGCCAAAAACACGACCTACTGCCACATTACTGTTGCTTGTTTTTATAACACGGTTGTGTGGGGTAAAGTATTACTTTGAAAGCCCAGTGTTATCCAGTGATGATCTGTTTTTGTCAGATTCTGAATGTTGCCTCAGGAAGCAAACAGAGATCATATTTGTTATAAAATTGACCTGAACTTACTTTCTCTTCTGTCAGTGCAGACTGATATTCATTCCATCACTGCTGTTTACAGCTACTTGTTATTTTCTCGGGAGATTTTAGAAATATATTGAATCAAACTTGGTCTAAAATGCTACAAATTCCACATATTTGGCATCAAATTAAAGAGGAAATTGCATTTTGATTGACAGTTTCTTCCTCTTTTTAAGATAAAGCTGTTTGTTTGTGTCGAGTAGGTAAATGAATATTCTCACTGCAGCACCATTCTAGAGTTCTGCTGGGGTCTGGAGGGTTACACAAGTGTACATAAATTAGGTAAATAACAAATAAAATATTTTGGGAATGGCAGGGGAAACACAGTTTTAAATATATTTAAAAAAATAAAAACTTGCCTTTTAACTGTAATATTCTAAGGCAGTGTCACAGTGCTCAAAAAGAGTTCAAAATAATTGATAAGTATTTGGAATCCCTCTCTGTATTATTAGTGTTATTTATTATGACTTACAGTCAGACACTGGAGCTCACCACAGCTCCTCACTGATATCAGGCCGCTCACTATCATTTGATCTGATTTGTATTGATTTTTCCGATGTTTGATGTTTGTGATGATTTTTTTTCTCCTGTACATTCACAGCTCAGACCTCTTGTGTAGCATCATGACTGTTTTTTAGAGCCCTGCAGTGTCAGGTTTATTCACTGAGGTTTTGAGTCTTCATTCTCCTCCACAACACATTAGAGGAGAACTGAAGAATGTCTTGATTACCTCTAAATGTGACACTGTCCATGGACCTTCTCCTCTCCTCCTCTGTTATTCCTTCCTCTTATCCCTCTTTCATGTTCCTTTTAGATTTTTTTCTTAAAGCGATATTCCACTTTAAGAGATTAACCCACGCAGTATATACTCACCACCATGTCGATGTGATGGTGGATGAAAATCTTCAATTTCCAAAACAGTCCTGGAGTTTTAGGAGTAACAGGGTAGCAGCCTCATCCAGTACAATGGCAGTGAATGGTGACCACGGATAAAACGTTAAAAATAGCACACAAAACAAACACAAAATGTCTCCATCCTGCTTGTGTGGTGTAATCCAAGTGTCCGCGAGCCGTGACATTAAAAATTAACCGCAAAAGACGCCATTTTCGCCATGTTTTTAGCAGAAATATCAGCTGTTGCACGTAGCCGGTAAGATGTAAACATGGCGTCGATCTCGCGAGACTTCGTATATATCTTAATGGCCGCACATGCCGAAGTCTCGCAAGACTTGCCATTGTACTGGATGAGGCTGCTACCCTGCTTCTCCTAAAACTCCAGGACTGTTTTGGAAATTGAAGATTTTCATCCACCATCACATCGACATGGTGGTGAGTATATACTGCGTGGGTTAATCTCTTAAAGTGGAATATCGCTTTAAGACAATGAGTTGGGCATCTTTTCTGCAAAGCTTTGATTAAAAGTGTCAAATTTGACTTGGAGGTTTTTCAAAGAATATGCTCTGTATTTGATCCCTGGCCTCTAGAATTCTCTTTTACTATTTAGACTATATGGATGCTCACTCATGTATTTACGCTTGTTCTATTTCTTCAGACGTTCGGGTCTTGTGATCATTTAATGGCTTTTGGGGACAGATGTGTTTAGTGTAGGATGATGTTCATGATGTTATGTGATGATTCTTGCCTTTTTCAATTTTCTGACTTTCAAGCAGTATAAAGTAACATGAATATTTAAGTTTTATTGTGATATTTTGAAGACTGTTGTTTGGCTGGAGATGCATTAAGCCAGGGGTCTGCAACCTTTACAAACAAAAAAAGAAAAAAAAATCTGTCTGGAGCCACAACTATTAAATTATCTCTTTTCCCTGAGGACTTTTTTTTTTTGATTTGGTATCCATAGCTAGCATATGGAGACCCAACAAGACGAGCCACTGTCCAAATTTAGAGGAAAAGGCACCGAGCCATAGATATTTCAGCTTATTTTTTATGTGGTGTATAGGCTACATGTTTTTATAGCTGGCAAATGTAAGAATCACTTTACACTGTTAAAAATAGCTGAGAAAACTCAAAAACATACTAGATAGATTTTTGAGTTTTGAGCCCAACTCAGACTCTTAGGTTTTGAAATAAACTTTTAAAAAGTTTTGCTGACCTGTAATCTTTAGTTGAGATAATTTACTTTTCTTCTTTCGATAAACTTGAATCATTGAGTTTCAGAAACCAAAGATTGTGTTTCAAAATTTGGTCACAGTGAGCTGACCTGATTTATCATTATTTTGGTGCCTGGAATTCAGTGGTTTAATTTAAAATATAAAAATTTCTATCATTCACTTTAACTTGAAAGAATTTGCTCTGTAGTTTGTTAAATACTTTTTGGGGGGTTCTAAAGCTCAAAGATTCAGGTTGATTAAGAGAAGAAAAGCAAATTATCCTTGCCTATGCTTTGAAATTTTGAGTTGTTTCAACTTGTTCACAGAACTACAATGATAAATGAAAATTAAAATGTTAAAAAAAAAAAAAAAAAGTTATTCATTTCCATTAGATTTTTTGTCAAAGTCACATGGAACCACTGGAGAGGTGCAACCTGTGGCCGCATGTTGCAGACCTCTGCATTTAGCAGTTTCAGATGATCTGATTGGGTGATTGGAAAATTGTGGCAGTCTCTGTTTATATATTTATGGAAATATTTTAATTCCACCAACATACCTAATGAAGGTCAATTAGATAGAAATGTCTATTTATTTATTTCTATTTATATGTAAGGGATAATGTAGAGTGAGCAGGTCACTATAGAGAAATAAACCCGACAGGGCAATACAGTGAAGTGGAGGCATCACCTACATCACCTAATTACACGGCTACTTACTAAAGAAATCAAAAGTTTGACATAGAATGTTGATTGATTTTTGTTCATAGAATGTTTGATTTCTTATACTAATAGATGAGACTACTACAGACAAATGAATTTCCCCTTGGGGATTAATAAAGTATTTCTATTCTATTCTATTCTATTCTATTCTATTCTGTTCTATTCTATTTAAATATGATTTTATTGATTTAGAAGAGATTTCATTGCCTCTGCTTGAGAAAATAGTCCTTTCGTTTCTAAGTTTGGAACTGCGTCCATAGCAACGGTAACTCCGTAGCGAAGATGAGCCTACTTAAAATTATAATTCACATTAAACTGAACATTTCACAGTCATGGCCCATACGGTGTTCCGTTTAGTATTAACTTCATGTCTGTCTTCTTCAGTTTTGTCAGTTTCCTTGTCGTCCAGCTCCTGTCTTTTCACCTCTTTCTTTCTCTGCGCTGTTTTCTTCTCCTCTTCTTCTCTGTACTGGGGACTGGTCAGCCATTAACCATGAATCCAAAGTTTCGTTCTCTCTAAATATATTAAAATTGATGTTGGAAAAATATTCCTTTTTTTTTCTGATGGAGCAACAGAAAACGGTTTCTTGCCGCAGGGTGTAGACATCTTTCTGTGGATTGATAGGACAGGACGTGATCCGCCAGAGTCGATCAGAATGGCATCCATAGCAACGGTCTGCTATTCATAGCAGCTTTCTGCTATACAGAAATGACAGACCTTAGAATGCTGTAATTGACCAATCAGAATCAAGCATTGGACAATGCTGTGTAATAAATATGTAGTAAAGGTTTCTTTCCTAAACAAATCTCTTCCCTCTCACCACACTGCTTTCAGTTTTTGACGTGTTTCCTTTCTGTCTGTTCGTCCAGGACTGCCACTGCTGGTCCAGAGGACCATCGCCAGGACCATCATCCTCCAGGAGAGCATCGGGAAGGGCCGTTTCGGCGAGGTGTGGAGGGGCAAATGGCGTGGCGAGGAGGTGGCCGTGAAGATCTTCTCCTCTCGCGAGGAGCGCTCCTGGTTCCGCGAGGCTGAGATCTACCAGACCGTGATGCTGAGGCACGAGAACATTCTGGGCTTCATCGCCGCTGACAACAAAGGTGAGAAACATCCAGAAGAGATGAACAGGACTGCACATATACCGTAGGTGTGGGGAAAGGGTTAGAGGAAGAATAGAATATAAATGAGACTCAAGGCAGCACAAAGATCCAAGAATAACCTCACATAAAGAAATGAATGAAAGTGAGGAAGACAGATGAGACAGTCGTGAGGTTTTGATTAAAGAGTATCAAGTCTTAACAGTGTAAGTAGACCTTCATCATCTGCGTATGATGGTGTGGGCTGCTCCAATAACCTGTGTAAACCTTGAGCTGTGGAGCAGACCGCAGCTCTGCTAAAGGTGAAGACAGTGCATGTGAGCGTTCACAATGAATAGACCGGCTGGTAGACAGTGTGGGGGAGTAACGGTTCACAGTGAAGGCCAAGCACGCTGCAGCACACAGTCTTAACAGCTACAGCAACACACACACATACGCATGAGTGCAGAAGCAAATGGATTTAGTGTGTTCATTACAGTTTGACTGACAGGAGGGTTTGCAGGTGTGAATCTGAAATTAACCAACAGAATAATTATTTGGAAGTGGAAAATAAATAATTGTCTCTATATCTGATCAATTAATGATGAGTTGTCGAATCATGAAAATATTACCACATATAACTTTATGTTGAGATGAAAAGATGAAAGATGACAAGCAGTTTATTAGCCACATGATTTTATTCTTTTGCCAGTCAGCCACCACCAGCTGCACATAATCCTCATTTAGCCCTCTGATGTGTTGGTATACACTGTGTCAAAGTGCCATTATTTCCCATTTATTCATTATTGTATGGGCCATACGTATGTAAACCCAGCAAGACTTTCTAAGTAGGCTTACTTCATATGAAGACACACATAATTGTAGGCTTGACAATGTCATAGATGCGACAATGTCTGTCACCAGCTGCTCAGTTTTATGTTGTTGTTAGTTGTTTTTTTGTTTTTTTTTACACAAATACTGTCATGTACCACATACCTCGGTGAAATGTCAGGAAGGTATGAATGTGTGACAAAACAGGCGCTGCCCATGCCTACTTCATAATCCAAGTCCCCTAAAGCCCCAACATGCCTTTCACTTGCACAGGCACACTGTCACACCCAGTTCAGATGGTGTGCATGTGCACGTGAACATGGCTCCTAGTTAAGGTTCCACAGTTGCTTTAGGAGACTTGGATTACACCAGACGAGCAGTATGGAGGCTTTTTTTTGTTTGTTTGTTTGTTTGTTTCTTTTTCCTGTGAAACTCCAGCAGTGTTTTGTGTTTGACTACAAAACTAAACCCAACCTCCAATCAGCATGAGGGTGAGTACATGGCACATGTCAGACAGCTTCTGGTGGCCAGAGATGCTGAACTTTAGTGAGTCTGTGGTGTCTGCAGCTGGAGCACACTGGACTGCATCTCCCAGTCAGCACTAATGAATTGGCAGGAAGTTGTGGTGTAGCTTTTGTTTGTGAGAGAGAGCTACCGTGTCTGCTCAGGCTTTTAGCTCATCCTTCTTCTCCTCAAAGTGTTTTTCAGTGCGTTTAGTCACAGTCCCTCTCAGTGGCAACATACAACATATAGTTCTTTGAATCCCTAACCCTCTACTACGCTGATTATGCATCACACTTTCTGCCCCAGCTGTCAGCGACATGATCTTTGGCTGTGAGCTGTTTTCGGACAGCCAGGTGCTTGTTCTTATAAGGGATAATTCACCCCAAAATCAAAAATACACATTTACCCCCCTAGCCTGCAGTATTATTTACCCAACACAGACAAACATCTGTAAATCTGCTTGGAAATCCATACCTGCAAACAGTCATTTCCCACAGGTCTCTCCCATATTTAATGACCATCTCCCTCTCGTTTTGTTGTTTCTCCTGACACACTCCTGTAATTTGCATGGCCCTCAAACTCTACAGTTAAATGTGATAACGGCTCAGCAAATGGAAAGTTTTACCTCAGAAAATGTCCAATATGTCTGGATGGTTCAGCAAGTCACGACACGAACACACATCACCACAAATCCACATTAACAATTGAAATAAAATATAAAGAAATGGATTTGTTGATGGTCACACTAGGCTGAGACTATCTTGGCAACAATTCTGATGTATCTCACCTTGTACATGGTCACATAGTTAGTTGTTACACAACAGTGTTTGTACTGTGATTCAAGGACAAAATAAAGTTTGAAAAGAAATAAGTCCTGATGACAAGACATGCAGAATATGGAGTTGCAAGCAACCCGTCTGGTGTCTTCAGAGGTCCGTATGGTTCTAATTTATCACTCTGGTGTTGTTTTCTGGTGGTTTAATGATGGTTAACACATTTAACGGCTGTGTGTAATAGTGTTGTAATTTATCAACATATCCTGTTGCCTTCAGGTGCTGCAGGAATTCCATGAACTGAAGGATAAGTGTTTCATACACTAGCTTTTTATTTTATTTTTATTTTTTTTTGAAAATAGCAATATACAATATTGTGTGCAGAACTAAGACATGTAGGGATTGTGACATGAGATGAAATCAGTCAGGTTCTAGGGGAGATAAGGAGGAGAACAAGAACAAAACCACCTCCATCTTTAAAGCTTCATGTCCTCACTTGTCTCCCTCTCTGTGTGCAGATAACGGGACGTGGACTCAGCTGTGGCTGGTGTCTGACTACCATGAACACGGCTCCCTGTTTGACTACCTGAACCGCTACACCGTCACTGTGGAGGGCATGATCAAACTGTCCCTGTCCACAGCCAGCGGCCTCGCCCACCTCCACATGGAGATAGTGGGCACACAAGGTGAGACACACACACACACACACACACACACACAGAGTTTGTGGGCATCAGTGCTGGTTATCACAGAAAACGTCTAGGAACTCGCCCTTTGTTGCTTGTGACCAAAAGACACTTGATGTGTCTGGAGTGGATCGGCTCGCTGTCTGGTATTTAAAAAACCCAAATGCAAATCAGTCCAAGAGACACGCTGTAGACATCAGTGACACATTGGAGCCTAGAATTGGAATGGTGTAAATGCATCCATCTGTTACATACACAGTTTCTTCTCCTCCTAAGAGAAAGTACATCAGTAAGTGACGTGTGTGGATCATCTCTACAGGATTTGTCCCCTGGGATACTGGCAGCTGAAGTGACACTGAAAATACACTGAACTCAGTATCACTGTTAAGTAACACAAAGAAAGTAGCTCCAGGCAAACAACAACATGCTGTTGTATCATGTATCTGATCCCTTAAAGGTCCAGCCATTCTTGAGAATTGGGACAAATCATGTCCTACAAAAAAGTGTAAAAAATTGTTCGTACCAACACGGTTTGTAATTTTGGTGAAAATGTATTCTTTAAGTATTTATTAATATGAAATATATGTTATTTATGAAATTCTAAACCTGCCCTATGCCAGAAAACAGCCTTGTCCCAGACAAGAAATGACAACTTCAAACAATTTAAAAATGTGTTCAAAGCCTTCAAAAACTGTACATAGGTGCAGCAGGTATAAACAATACCTGCTGATAACAGAGGCATAAAAATGTGCTCTTACCTTGGGTTTATTTTAAATTAAATATATTTTTTAAATAAAAGTATTGCCCTTTAAAGTTGTGTCCCAGATTTCTATCAACTCTGTCAGAGTTTTTACAAAAACATGATTTAATAAAAAGGGTTAGCTATACCCTAAGGACCCCTGTCTCACTTCCTGGTTTGAAAAAAGGCAGGAATACTGCTCAATCACTGGTAAACTTTCTATTTTTAGACAAATTCATGAAATAATATTGCCATCAGATGCATCTCAATCATAACTTAACAGAGCCGATGTCTACATTTATTAAGATATCTAAATTGCTGCTTCACATTACAAATTAATCCACCAGGAATCTGTGATTCCATGTCAGCTTTAATGTAGCTTAAAAGTCTCAAGTACAGTGCAAAAGTGGACGTGGACAGCAGACAAGCATGTGGTTTTATTTAAACTACACTGGGTGTCTGCAAACACTGTGTGTTCACACACCTTCGTGATGGGTCAGCACAGTCGTGAATTTTGAGCTGCAAATTGATATGTTCCTGTAAGTAAATGCAATAGAACTTTGTGTATAAAAAGCTGATATGTCATCAATACACCTGTTCAACAAACGTAAACATGGTGGCAGCGATGTATCAATCTACTCTGCCTGTAGTCTCTCATTCACCTCTGCTTTGTTTTACACAAGCACAGCACGAGCTTGGCTAAAGGCAGATTGTTACAAACATGCTAAATCTGAAGCTGTCTGAATCTTGTCTGACTGTTTAGTTTGCCACAAATCTTAAAATTTGGCAAATTCTTGTAAACTTCTCGTTGAATGAGACAAAGCAGCCCCTCCTCTGTCTGCCAGCGGTGCCTGCAGGCAGTGAGTCACATCAGAGGAGGACAGAGGACAAGATGGAAACACTGACTGTGTTCTTCATTCTTTCTAAAATTCACCCAGTATGTTGATGTCAGAAATCAGATTTATTTTGACATGTTAGATTAGTTTCCAGTGAGATATTATTGAGCTTATATAGAGGCTTTGCTGTTTTAAACATCACTGGTGCTGCTCTAAACAACATTTAGTTATTTTAAAAATATTCAGTTATAATGCCACAAATATCAAAGTCTTGGAAAATTGTACATGAAATTGTACAAACGATGCTGGGGTGTGATAACCCCACGAGCTACATGGTAGTGTACCTTTGAAATTTTAACCATACTAGAAAGAATATAAGAATAAAGGATAGGTATTCGATCGAAATACTGTTAATAGCTAGTAGAGATCCCGGGAACTTGTAGGGATAATAGAGGAAATCCACACAATAGAAAAATTGACACATTATCTGAAACTATAAGAAACACAGCTGGAAGAAAAGTGGGAGAAATGGAAATTATTCAGAACCCAAAACAGTGACAGACTTCAGACAGGAGCAGCTAAAAATGTAACTCTCAAACAGATATTTTTTTGGGTTAGCAAATGTTAAAATTATTAACAACTTGAAGTGAAAAAAGTAATCTAATCCTGTTCTGAATTTATTCTTTTTGAAAATCATATATATTTTAAAAAGTAATTGTTTAGTCATGAAAAAGATCCTAAAAGTGATGTTTCAAAGTGGGAGCAGAATCCAATATAAAAGTGGTTTAAGGCTATTCCAGATATTATGAATGTCAGTATTATAAAGATATACTCAATTCAAGCAGGTAAATAATTTTCCAGGGCTTAAAATCCATTCTGATTTTCCATTAAGTCTTTAATATTTTTCCATTTTTGCTGGAATGGCCGTAGTGTTGGTGGTATTAAAAAGCCCTTGATAGTCTTGAACTTTCTGTCCATGCATTTGTGTTGATTGATGGTTAGTTGTTATCCAGCCAGCTATACTGTTGCTGTAGCTGAGAACACAGATTTGGGATAACAGAGGTTTGTGCGTGCGTGTGTCCATGCCAAGTGTAAATTAGTGTTTTTAATCTGGGGTCAAAGCAAGGTACTTAACTCCACTTATATAAAGTATCTTGGTGCTCTGCTTCCACTTCAACTCCCACTCCCATTGTTACTGACTAAAATTCAAGAGAGAGATCTGATTAGAATTTTACCTCATAGACAGCCCTACTTCAACTGAGCTGTATTATGATGCCAAAGTGCCAAGCGTCAAGGCAAAATCTTGTTTTCTTTTCTATATATAATGTTCTCATACTGCACAGTTCTTCCTCTGAAGTTTGAGTTGGTGGCTGAGTGTTTGACTGTCTGTCTCCAGGGAAGCCAGCCATCGCCCACAGAGACCTGAAGTCAAAGAACATCCTGGTGAAGAAGAACGGGACTTGTTGCATCGCTGACCTGGGTCTGGCTGTCCGCCACGACTCGGCAACCGACACCATCGACATCGCTCCAAACCACAGAGTGGGAACCAAAAGGTAAAGAGAACATCCTCCTTTTGTTCCATGTCCACTGTGTTTCTGTCAGGAGCTAACTGGAACCCTCTGGTTCAGCCACTTTGGCTGATCTTTCATCGTGACGCAAGTATTCTTTTGAGATAACCTCCCCTCTGCTCCACTGTGCAGGCAGGTGCCTTGTTGTCACTGTGAGTGAGTGTTGTAGTGTTTCACAGCACGTCTCTGCGCCTCAGAACAAGTCTCCACAGTGAATTGGGGCTGTAAATAAAGAAGCCAGGTCGTTAGAGAGACAGGCTTTCTGCCTCCACTGTTTTGACTCAAAAGAGGAGACTCTATTTCAGCTCTCAGGTTTATCAGGACTTCATCTCTGCTGCGCATCAATCATCTTGTCAGTTCGGGTGAGCCTGGTCATTCCAGAGGGTGGAAACTCAGCTGGTGCTCAAACTAGCAGCAATAGCTTTGAGTTTATGCTGACAGACAGGGCCACTCAGAACCTGAGGACATCACGGACCTTGAAATGAATCCTCTGCCAACATGGACCTGTTCAAATCGTGTGTGTGTGAAAACCACTATGCATGTGTAAAATCTAAGGTCCCATGTCATAATAATAACTTTGTTTAAATAGCACTTTTCAAAAATAAGTGCTTTACAAAGATATAAAAACAGAAGAATTTACATAATAAATGAAATAAAATTGATACAGGAAAAACAACAGTGAGGTAAAGCACAATAAAAGCAGGTAAAGTTACAACAGAAGAATAATAATTTCTGAAGAAGTGTGTTTTTAAAAGAAGAAACAGAATGAGCCTGTCTGATCTCCTCTGGCAGGTCGTTCCAGAGTCGAGAGGCTCTGACTCCAAAAGCTCGCAGAAACCTGCAAAGCTCTCCTCTAGGTAAAACCCAGAGGAGAGCTTTGCAGGTTTCTGCTGGAGGATTTCAGGTTGCATTCAGTTTCATAGGGAGTTAGTAATTCACTGATATAATCGGGAACCAATCCCAGACGTGTTTTCATAGTAATCATTAAAATTTTAAAATCACTTCTAAAAGATGCAGGTAAACAGTGGAGAGATGCTAAAATTTGTGGACTCTTTTATTGGATTTCGTGAGTAGCCTTGCTGCAGCATTTTTTTTTTATATATATATAATTATTTTATTTCCATTTTTCAAACAACAAAAATTTCACAATTGACAATAAAGAAACATGATTATAGTAAAAACTTCCAAAACAAGAAAACAAACAAACTATTGCTGCAGCATTTTGAACTACTTGAAGTGTGGAGAGGTTGTGAGCGAGACAGATTGCAAGTTCCAATTGTCTGACCAGGATGTAATGAAAACTTGGATGACAGTTTACGGATTCTTAGCGGATAAAAAAGATCAAACTTTTGAGATATTTATCAAATATAACACCCAGATTTCTGCAGTGACTCAGAGAACTTAAGTAAGATGAGAGACGTTCACTGGTGGAGTCTTGACCTATGATAACAACTTATGATTTATCTGAGTTTAGCTGAAATTTTTTTTGAAAGCGCTTGTTTTCAACTTCGGTAAGACAGGATTGAGTCATCCGCATAGAAATAGAAACGGATGTCATGCTTTTCACTTAATGGTGATGTGTAGATTGAGAATAGTAAGGGGCCAAGGACTGATCTTTGATGCACTCCATCTGGAAAATCAGAGGTGGAGGATTTAAAATTACCAGTGACCACACTGAATTTTCTATTTGCAAACAAGAAGAATAAAACCCATCTAAACATGTACCAGCTATACCAACCAAATGTTTCAGACCTTCAACTAAAATCAAAAGGTCAACCATTTCAAAAGCTGCAGTAAGATTTAAAAGCAGTAAAACCGAAGTTTGACCTTTGTCAGCTGCTAAAAAAAAGTGCTGTCTCAGTACGATGACCCACCTTGACACCTGATTGGAATTTACCAAACATTCATTCATATGACCAACGAGTTGCACAGCAACTATTTCTTCCAAAACCTTAGTCAGGAAGGGAAGCTCAGATATTGCGTGGAAGTTATTCAAAAACGGATGGATCAGGAGATGACTTTTTGATAAGTGGTTGGACAGTAGCAGTTTTAAAATAATCAGCTACTTCATTAGATGAAAAGGAGAACTTGATACTAGTTCGGGAATGAAATATTTCTTCAGAGAAGTATGCTGGAGGAATGTCCAGTGAACAGGAGGAGGATTTCATTTCAGTAATAACATTGGTTTGATCCAGAGTAAAGACCGACCTGAATGCTAACGGGGTGCAAACGGTGTTATAGCAACCGTCAGGGAGAGATTGAGAAGGAGGGGTACTTCCATTCCTAACAGCCTGAAAGTTATTTGAGAAAAATGATAAAAACTTCTACATCTAAACTTGGAATAAAATGTAATCTGTATCAAGACACAATACCCAAGTTTAAACACAATCTGTACGTTTTGTTGCCATTCATACACAAGATGGCATCCATCCATCCATTCATTGGCCATAACTGCTTATCCTGATGGGTCATGAAGGGGCTGGAGCCTATCCCAGCTGCCATTGGGCAAGAAGCATTGATACAGATATTCATTTGACATAATCCAAATTTAGAGAGTGAGCAAGTGAGAAGGCTGAAAGAGACGCACCTCTAATACAGTTAATTCTATGAAGGCACCAAAAGGTGTCTTACTCAACAGAGGTGTGTGAGAAATGAAAGCAATACTGTGTTAAGTGTTATAACTTAAGTTTTATTGCCAGTTATTGGCTGTACTGGCTTTATTTTTGTTGCTACTGGCTACTGTTTTTCAGTGTATTTTGTCTCAAAAAGTCTCACAGAGTTGCAGTTTGTAGTTAATTGTTAAGTGTTTTATTTTTATTTTTCAAATTTGGTGAAATCCACTTATAACTGTGATATTTATGGCCTTTAATAATTGTAGCATGAAAATTAGATTCTGGCTCAGCCCTTGCAGAAGTGTGTTAATCCAACCAAATCCAGTTTGATCCTGACTTTGTTAAAGCTGATGAATGCTGCTGTGTTACAGTAGTCAGTATGTATTTGTTACTTCCGTCCTTTTAGCCCAGAAGTAATTGTCCAGACTACCGGTGACTTCTCACTTTCACTTTCCCTTTGTGAGCTTGTGTCCACACGTCTCTTGTTCCATTATGTAGACTTGGTCCCGCCGCGGGGTTGGAAAGTGAGCAGCACATTGAGGCCACGGGCAGCAGAACTCTTTCCAACAGTTGTTCCCTTCCTCGTTCCCACAGTGATAGCAGCACAGCCTCCACCCCACCCTGTTTCTCCTCCTCCCTCTCTTTTTTTTTTGTCTTGTTTATGTCTTTCTCCTGCCTCCTTCTCTGTGCGGTGGTTTGATGCTGCGGGCGTATTACAGAGCCACTAAATGATTCAGTGAGCCTTGGGTCAGTGGAGACTCTGGCCTTGGCTGAAACGTGCTTTCTGGCAGTGCAGCCTTGTGCAACTTTAAAGCTGTTTGACTTTGAACAATAAGACACTGATACCTTCTGCTGTTGGCAGTGCGAGCAATGATATCCCCTGCACTTTGTTAGAAATGCTTTGATCTCCATTTTCTATTGAAGGAGAATCTTCTATTTTAGCTCCAGAGAAGTCAGATCGTGTTGGAGATTACTATCTGATATACTGCACCACCAACATATCATAAAAGAGAACATTTATTCTCTGAAATGATAAATTAAAAATTGAGAGCACTGCAATCTATAGGAGGTTTCCAGTTGGAGGTTTTGTTGGTGCAGAATTACTTGGTCTAGTGTGACCAGTAGCTTATAGTAGCTAATGTTAGCAAACCTTGGATAGACATTGTTATGTAAGATGACTGAGTCCGTTTGTTGACTTTCTGACTCTTCTGTCCTCAAGCTCAACACTCTGAACTGAAAGTGCATCTCAAAGTCTCACTTTAGGGTGAAAGTTAATTTCGACTTTTGCAAAAAAAAACATGTCAGTTTGTGTTATACTAAAAACTGTAAATAAAGATGGACGACACGTTCCCACTGTCTCCCACTATACAATATAACAAAGCCAAAGTATCCCGGATACGAGTGCTGCCATCTTGTGCTGGTGATGTCATTCTGAGCCAGAGTCTGGGCAGTAGTGATCAGGGTTGGA
This sequence comes from Lutjanus campechanus, assembly GCA_027495735.1. Lineage (NCBI taxonomy): Eukaryota > Metazoa > Chordata > Actinopteri > Lutjaniformes > Lutjanidae > Lutjanus > Lutjanus campechanus. The sequence goes on from JAJHUR010138479.1 coordinate 24,373, forward strand.
GCTGCGGTATCGAGGTCCCGTCCATACAGCCGGCTGTCTCAATTGCGAGCAGAGAAATCATGATGTGAAACCTGTATCACCTTGTATCCTATCTTTATTTAAAATCTGTTACTGAATTTTACAAAGGTTATTTTGATTTAGAGCAATAAACTGGCTTGTAGATTTTGGTTTTGTGGCTGTATCCTTGCAGATCCTATCTTACCTGTTTGGTAACCATGGTAATTAGGGTTGGGACCTTCTTGAGGAAAAAAAAAAGCCGTTACAGATGAACAGTCGGTAAGTCAAGGTTCCTATCCTAACTTAAGATAAAAGAAAAGTATCTTACACAAGCACCCTAACTTGCCAAAATCTTAAATAAAGTCTCCTAACTTTATTTCCCCGCCAGGTACTGTTGGCCAACTTGTTTAATCCGTACGGCTGCTCTTTAATTGCTTTTACACAGTGGATGCCAGATACGGTGGAGACTGTGTCTGCTATCTTAGCCCACTCTCCTACTTTTATTTCTCAAGTTAATGTGGTTGAAAATTTTCCAAAAAGAACGTGTTTGGGTTTCTTTACAGATGTCACCAGCACCTCTGACTCATCTGTTAAATGCTCTGCAAGACATAATAAATTGTCTGATATATATTTTTTTGTTTGTTTATTTTTTTAAATAAGTTAAAATGGTTCACATATAGCTCTACACCTTGCCTTCATTTAGTATTCAAGGATTCATGAATCCCCATATTTTTCCTCTGGCCTGTAGTGCTGTTTATCCATGTAGATTATTCTGGTGTGAGTTGCAGAGTTTTGTGCAGTATTGTCCCGTAGAGCTGTCTGCCTTCTCTGCAGTGTAATTGGACTAAATGACACTCGGTTTGTGGTGCCCAAAGTTCGAGAAAAAAAAAATACATTTGAAAAATTCTAACCCAGCGTCTCTTTTCAAAAATCGTGACCTGGTTACTGAGAATATTCCACAGACCTTGTGTCTTTCTAACAGAAAAGAAAATAGTTCTGGTAAATTCTACTGCACAAAGAAAATAGTTCCAGAACTTGAGTTCCCTCTGAAGGTTCATGTAGGATAACATCATCAAAAAAGTCCAATGATTGAGCTACCTGTCAGTCCATGTGACTCCAGTTTTACTCCTCCTTGTTTTGTATGTAATAACTAAAAGGAAACAATTACAATCAGCTTGTTCTTTTTTCTTTGGCCCAGACTGTGTGGACTGAACTCCAGGGTTGGGAGTGACCTCAGTATCACATGCTCCATCTCGTACTTACTTACATTTAGAAATGGAAAAGAAACACGGCAGTCACAGTCCAGTATGTACGCAGTCGGTGTATCTTAGTAAAAGCCACTTTCTGCAGAATCCCAGTAACCAAAGAGACTGTTCCTCTGCTTTTGTCTAAAGAATTACTTAATCACATTCAGGCTGATTTTATTCAAACACAATCTTGTTAAAAAAGCCTCGCCTACAGTTTCAAATTTGTTAAAATAGATGTGAATAAAGACAGCTGGCTTTTTATATTTGATTAACTTACCTCTTTGCTGTTTGGCACATCATTACACTTTCTCTGACTTCCTCTGAGTTTCTTAGCAAATATTGATGGATCATGTCTTTTGTTTTCAGCATGGTGGTTTCCCTTTCTCGTTTATCTCAAGCAGCAGTTTGCTAACGAGGCTTCCATAAAGAATTCAATTAAGACTCGCTCTCTTATGCCCAGAGTGGCAGATATTTGATTACACTGTTGAATCCTTCTCATTACAGATCATCAGAGACTGTGTGCACATCAGTGCCCACGGGTTTAGTTCTTCTGGATTTATCTGATTTCTGGATGAGGAGAGATTGAAACTCATTAAGAAATTAAAAGCCAGGTCAGGTGACGTGGCACAGGTGACAGACACGGCACCCATTTTCCTCTAACTATTAATATTAGAGATGAAAGAGTGTTATCCAAAGCAGCACATAAGAGCAGGTGCATGTTTAGCTTCTAAATGTTTAACACTATCCATGCTCCATACTGAAAATATTTGTGCCACAAAACAGAAATGTTTTGCTGAAATGGTTCAGTTGAGAATGTTCCCTCTTGTACGGCAAACAGAGCTTTCAGCCTGATGCCTTTTCAGAAGGCAGAATATGGTTTTCACCTACAAAGGATTTTCTGTGGTATGTTGGTGCAAAACAAACACAGTAGGAGAAAAATATCAATAAAGATGAAAGCAAATACTGCAAGTCAAAGAGCATAAATAGGAAAATAGAAAACTGACAGCAAAAAGGTAAATATTATAAAAACAGTCTCAGAAAATATGTACAAAATGACTGTTATTTAAATGAAAGAGCTGCACAGAGTGGTTAGAAGTGTGCAGAATAACGTCCAGATATTTGAAATATAAATGCTTGATGTAGATGTTAGTCTTGATCATAAATCAATCACCCAGTCAAGCTATGACAGTTTCATTTGGATGTTGTTCTGTCATTATTTCTTTGTTAAGCTGGATTACACATGTGCATAAAGGGTCTGCTTGGGGTGTGCTGTAACATGATTATTGGCATGACCATGATGCGATCAGGTCTTTACGCAACACTGAAGGGCTAATAATCACATTAAAACTCACCATCTCGTGTAATATTGCGATTATACAACAGGTCAGAGACAAAATATATTATAAGATTTATTCATTTTGTGGGGCAATTCACTCTCAAAGCAAAAACCTTTTTGAGAATGTTGTCTCTGTTCCCAGGTAAACACACGGGGTCTGACTAATAACTGAAAACAATCAGTCATGTCATTAGAACTCCTATGTAATAAAACCTAGTTTACTCCTCCAGCAAGTAGTCCAACCCTTAGTAACAGCCAGCAACAGAGACGACTTCTCGTCCCTGTTGAGTCAGCAACCAACTTGAGCTAATGTCGATTCAAGAGATCCTGAGATTTCCCAAAGCGAATAAATACCACACATACATACAAACACAAGATATCTCTTAAAAAGACACATTTTCCATGAGCAGATTCAGCTACTGCATCTGCAGACTTCACCTGTATTTTTAATTGAGTAGCCCCGCACCACAGACCCACCAGCACAGCTGATAGGGGAGCTGAACGGATTTTGTGTGTGAGAAACATTTCAGATAATTCACGCCCTCTCAAAAACAGTTGCACTGCAGTCACAGAGCTGTTTGCTCGGTGGCTTGCCTCACAGAAAGCGAGTCAGCACCAGTGGTAATCTAACATCATTATTTGTATTCATTAAAGAAAGTGTATTTAATTATTGTATAAACGTTCCTTAAACAGCTACAAGAAATAGCCTAACAGGAGTTCAGAGTCTGTTACAGGCCCATTGTGAGTCGTGATTTATTTTTATGAATAAAAACAGTTCAGAAACATCCTCCCTCTAGGTGGAGTTATACTTTTAGTGAATAGCGGAGTGTGCTGCTCTGTATGAAGGAATGACATGAACATAATTGCACACCAGTAGTCGGTATAAGTAACCTGGAAGTAACTCTGGTTCTATAACAGTATGTGTAACCTGCAGTCACACTATATCATAAAGTCTATTAAAGAATATAAACATAGTCCGTGTAGAGGATGTAATTACAGAACGATACAGCCTGTCTAGCACTGCAGCGGTGATACCAACAGATGAAATCCAACACTCAACCACAAATCAGACCTACTCCATAGATACTTACAGCAGGACTCCCTTTAACAGACTATAAATCCACTGTGGACCTTTCAACACAAATGGAAATTGTCTTTCAAAGAATACACACAGCAGCAGAACACAGGAAGGCAGCATTTCAGACGGAGGAGATTAATAAATCAGGCTGTAATAGATAACGATCCTTCACTTTGATGAAACCAAGAAGGGAGGAAAAAAAGAAAGAGATCCATCAAAGTGCTGAAGTCATTACTGTGATTATTGCTGTCTGGACGATGGCAGATTTCATGAAAAGAAGAGTGAGGGGAGGGTGATGTCGACAGAAACTGGCAGATCTAAATCAGCGAGAGGTTACGCAACACATGGCAGAAGTCAATAATTGTTAAATTCATGATTTTGTTTGTGTTAGGTTGGGGCTTTTCTTCAGATTGAAATATTACTCATTTTGCATCAAGCAGCACTGAGTAGAGAGCCTCACTGGTCATCATTGTAGTTTATAAGTATAGATTTTAAATAATAATAATAATAATACATTTTATTTGAAGGCGCCTTTCTCGGCACTCAAGGACACCGTACAAAGATACATAAAATTGCATTAAAAAGAAACAACAATAAAAATCAATAAAATCAATAAAATAGACAGAGGCAATGGCAATATCAATGGGCCTCAGATAGAAAAGGCAGTCTTAAACAGATGTGTTTTGAGTTGTGATTTGAAATGAGGGAGTGAGTCGATGTTTCTGAGTTGGGATGGTAATGAATTCCAGAGACGGGGAGCAGAGCGGCTGAATGCTCTGCTCCCCATGGTAGTTAGACGAGCGGAGGGGACAGACAGGTGCATGGAGGAAGAGGATCTGAGGGAGCGGGAGGGAGTGGGAACATGGATAAGGTCAGACAGATATGGGGGAGCGAGGTTGTGGATGGCCTTGAATGTTAGCAGGAGGATTTTGAATTGAATACGGAAGTGAACCGGGAGCCAATGGAGGTGTTGGAGGACAGGTGTGATGTGGTGGATCGAGGGGGTTCGAGTTATGATGCGGGCAGCTGAATTCTGGACCAGTTGAAGTTTATGGAGGGATTTGTGAGGGAGACCGAAGAAGAGAGAATTGCAATAATCCAGACGGGAAGTGACAAGGCTGTGGACGAGGATGGCGGCAGTGTGGGGGGTAAGGGAGGGGCGGAGGCGGTTGATGTTTCGTAGGTGGAAGTAGGCAGACCTGGTAATGTTATTGATGTGGGATTGAAAGGATAGTGTGCTGTCAAGGATGAGGCCCAGACTCTTAACCTGGGGGGAGGGTGAGACGGTGGAGTTATCAATTGTGAGAGAAAAGCTGTCGGTTTTGGATAAGGTAGATTTGGTGCCAATGAGGAGAACCTCGGTTTTGCTGCTGTTTAATTGAAGGAAGTTTTGGGTGAACCAGGTTTTAACTTCAGAGATGCAATCAGTGAGAGAGGTGGGCGGAAGAGTGGATGAGGGTTTGGTAGTGAGGTAGAGCTGGGTGTCATCAGCATAACAGTGGAAATTAATGTTAAATTTGCGGAAGATACTGCCAAGGGGAAGGAGGTAGATGATGAAGAGGAGGGGCCCCAGGACCTGAACCCTGGGGCACACCTGATGTGACGGAGGAGGGGATGGATTTGAAGGACTTGAGTTGAATGAACTGAGTGCGGCCAGAGAGGTAAGATGTAAACCAGTCTAATGGAGTGTGGGTGATGCCAATGGAAGATAGCCTGTTGAGGAGGGTGGTGTGACAGATGGTATCGAAGGCTGCACTCAGGTCAAGGAGGGTGAGGATGGTGAGGAGTCCAGAATCAGCTGCCATGAGGAGATCGTTGGTGATTTTGTTGAGTGCTGTTTCAGTGCTATGGAGTGGGCGGAAACCGGACTGGAACTGTTCATACAGGTTATTGTGGGATAGGTGAGAATGGAGTTGGGAGGCAACTGTTTTTTCGAGGATTTTGGAGATGAAGGGTAGATTGGAGATAGGACGGAAGTTGTTGAAGTTAGAGGGGTCGGCGCCAGGTTTTTTCAAAATTGGGGTAATGGCAGCAGTTTTGAAGGATGTAGGAACAGTTCCAGTGGTAAGAGACGAGTGGATAATGGCAGAAATGAGGGGGACCAGAGAAGGGAGGCAGGCTTTAACAAATTGTGTGGGGAGGGGGTCCAGTTGATGATGAAGATGATGTTACCGGGGACCGTGATGTTGCTGTTGTACGAGATCTGTTGTTAGCTGAGTGGTTTCATACAAAACCTGACCAAAGTACAACAAACCTACCACAAATTGGGACATTCTTGTTCTTTTAAACTGACGAACACCATACATGTAATTCATTGAATTATTTGTCTCTTGCCATTGGCTACCATTCGTATAGTGTCTTCAGTAAGGTCCTATGGGGAATGCCGGAAGAAATTTGTAAATAGATTCAATATTAAAATATTTTGACTTCTTGCCATCCTCGACGATGGATTTTACAACCAGATACAGAGCTCCTTCACACAAGGAGAAAACATGGGCAATCTGGACAAAGAGAAAATAATTTTCGTGCAAAAACAAACATAAACAAGAGATACACAAAGTGCACTTCCCCTATCGCTAAATTTTTCACTTTGCCATAGAATATTAGGAGAAAGACATTTGGCCATCCGTTGAACTGAACTGTGTGTACAGATGTTCCGATAATCTTCCCAAGACGGATTCCGATAACTGAACCGATCCATAGTATACATATCTATATGAATGCATAGATTACTGAAAAATGATGTACGGGATGCTGCTGCCATATAACAGGGTCCCCTTTTCTGGGATAATAAATTATGTGGTGGATTGGTGCATAGACTCACCAATAATGATCCCGGCATTTAAGGCAGTATCGGAGGCCATTTCCAGTACTAAAATCAGAACAACCTTTGATTTTACCTGTGCTGTCCATCAGCCATCTGCTTGAATCCATATGAATGCAGTATTATCCTGCACCATAACACAAACGCCTTAAGACCGCAAAGAAGTTAAAGCGATATTCCACCTTGTGAGAATAAGCCACTCAGTATGTACTCACCATGCCGATGTGATGATGGGTGAAGGTCTTCAGTTCACCAAACAATCCTGGAGTTTTCCTGTTTTTCTGAAAAATTAACCCTAATAGATAGACGCTGCCTGGTCATTTCTATAAGTTTATGCAATGTCTCAACATTTATTTCTGTTCAGAGTTGCGTTGATTTTTCACCAAGACCTTGTATAGTTGATGGGAGAGTCGGACCGCTGTGTAAAGTCTTCTCCAGCACATCCTAAAGATTTTCAATTGGAGTTAAAGTGATACTCCACCTTGTTAGAATAACCCACTCAGTATGTACTCACCACTATGCCGACGTGATGATGGGTGAAGGTCTTCAGTTCACAAAACAATCCTGGAGTTTTACGAGACTTCGTATATATCTTAATGGACGCACGTGCGGAAGTCTCGCGAGATCGACGCCATGTTTACATCCCACCGGCTACATGCTACAGCTGACATTTCTGCTAAAAACATGGCGTAAATGGCGTCTTGCGGTTAATTTTTAATGTCGCGGCTCGCGGACACTTGGATTACACCACACAAGCAGGATGGAGACATTTTGTGTTTGTTTTGTGTTCTTTTGTAACGTTTTATCCGTGGTCACCATTCACTACTGTACCATTGTACTGGATGAGGCTGCTACCCTGTTTCTCCTAAAACTCCAGGATTGTTTTGTGAACTGAAGATCTTCACCCATCATCACATCGGCATAGTGGTGAATACATACTGAGTGGGTTATTCTCACAAGGTGGAATATCGCTTTAAGTTTGACATGTTGTGTTTCACCATTATCCTATACAATAAAATGTATTTCTGTTGTGTTAAAACTGCTTTTTTGTTGTTGTTGTTGTTGTTGTTTGCCTTTTTATTTGATAGTGACAGCTGAAGATATAACCAGAAATTGGGGAAGAGCGAAAGGGGATGAAATGCAGCAAAAGGGGGAGTCAAACCGGCAGCCGCTGCAGAAAAATCATATTAATTGTAAATTTCATCAATTGAACTGACTTTTGATTTTGTATATTTGGATTTACACTACACTACCCAGCATTCATTTGATATGAGCAGCTTGTGCAACAAAAAATTCAAAGCTTTCAATGCTGCTTATAATTTATTTGGCAGTGGAATGGGAAACATCACCTACCTACCTTGAAAATGAACTAACTACACTGTATATCCAACGTGCTCTTTAGCTAAACTGTCAGCAAGCAGAAAAGATGCATTACTTTTAGTATGGTCGCACATGGTGAGAAGAGACAACAGCTGTGTCCCATTTCGGGGCCTGGATTCTCAGAGGGGATGCGACTAGGTGAAGGTGGAAGGCCAGACTATGTCTCCTCGTCCTCGATGAAACAGTCCAGCCTCACAGAGATCAAAATAATTGTGCATATGGGTGCTCCTGTTTTTAAATGCATCATGAAGAACAGCCTGTGGGGAAGTGGGAAATGTTTCATAACGCATTTACATTTTGCACAACTGGCAAATGTATTGGGTCATGTGTGCATGCGAGGGCTGGGTTACATTCTGAGACAGCTGGATTCGCCAGAGATATCCATTTGTGTCTGCACCAAAAGCGGTGCA
>JAJHUR010138480.1:0-10333 GCA_027495735.1 Lutjanus campechanus
GGTTCATTGACATGTATATGTATGATGTATGCATGCAGGGCTGCTATGAACTTGCAGGAAACTACAATGATTGGTCAAATTTACAGAAAAGTACAACATCTCAACTTCCTGGAGGGACTGAATAATGGTGTATTGGATACCACCGTACAAAAATGCCTCCAACAGCTTTAGTTTACCAATTCATATACACTGCATTTTCTGTCTGTCTTATTATCTGCCACTGTGTATCTGTCTGTCAATCTGTCTGTCTGTCCAACTAGCCGACTGTCTGTCTGTCTCGGGGACTCATTACTAGTTGATGGTTAGCTAGCTGTGGAGCCAGCTGGATTCCAGCACTGGCCAACACTCATTGCCTCCAGTCCTAAATCAGCACTTACACACACACACACACACACACACACACACACACACACACACACCAACACACAATTGTCACACACATACACACAATCATCACACACATTTCTCTGGTTGCCTGCAGTCCTAAATGAGCGCCATAAAGCAGAGAAGGGGGGCGGCTCCAGCCCTCCCGTTAGGCCGCTGTTGCCTCCTGATACAGACTGTTGCCTCACCCCGACTAAGAATGCCTTGTTCAAACGTTGGGCATTTATGGCAGGTGATACCGAGGGGAAAGGTCAGAGGCCGGGTCAGAGGGAGAGATTGTGTTGGTCAGTAGGAAGTAAAGAGATGGCGGGCGGGTAAATATTGTGAGATGGATGTGGAAGCTTGTATGCACCTAAATAAACCTTGTATCTATGGTTGTCTTTTGTCAGGGTTTACAATTTTGAACGGTATGTAGATTTGGAGGCAGACTCCTGTATTTTTTATTAATCTGAAACAAAGACTGAAACTTACTTTTACTTTTTTCTGTCTCTTTCTTTCTTTGGAGTGAGTCTGACATGCAGACTTTCACATGCAACATACATGTTAAGATTTTGTTTTTATACAGTCACTGTAATTCAGCATGAAGGTTCATCGTTGGCCAAAATAGCTTGACAAAGACTCAAAGTCCACTTACTAGCTCTTGTCTGGAAATTTCAACCTTATATCACAGTGTTCATTTGGGTATTGTTTTTGTGTGTAACCACAGTTTGGAAAATGTGTCCAAAAAAGAATATATAGTATTAATCTATGTATAAATTATGCATTTAAAGCTACATGAAACTTTCATATTTTGTTGATTTTGGAGGCCCCTGAGGACAAAGGCGGTAGTATTTCCACTATAACAACATCAAAATTTAACAATAAATATAATTATTTGAATAAAAAAAAACTAATGTACTGGCAAATGTACTACTCACTATAATTTTGGCTGGGAAAATGTAAACAGAGGCTTGTTCTATCTGATTTCAAGGAGAATCCGACATGCAGGCATTAACGATAACTATTAGGTTGATGTAGTTGATGGTCTTGTTTGCTTAGGCAGGTCAGAGAGGCATCACTATTAAACTGAGACTGTTGCATAACAAGCTAAAAACTCTGGCCAAAAGTTTTTCATGAACTGAGAAACACTGGAAATAACCTGTCTTTCACAAGCTGAGATTTTTTTTCAAGGTTAATTCCTTCAGCCATGAACACTATTGAGAAAGTTAAAGGAAGATAAATGGTCGTATGTAGATGCACCCAAATACATTATTTTATATGTATATATATATAAATAAAGAAGAGAAAGAGAGATGAAAAGAACATGTATGAGGATGTAGAAATATATTTCAGAATTAATTATAAGCTAGCATTAAATCAACTCGATGGCTTGAAGGCACAACAATTGCATTGCCAGTGAATATTAGGTTAGAAAATACAACCTTTGCCTGATTTAACAGGACTTCCAGTATAAACAACACCCACGTTCAGTCTTCTATACAAATACAGAAACACAGACAGATTATTTAGTTGGTTGAACAAATAGAAATAGATACAAATAATGACATCTTCACAGAACTTCACAGAAGTTGATGAGTCTCAAAGTCTCAGGCACTGGAAAAGAGGCACCGATGATCTTCTCAGCTGCTCTCACGATGCGCTGGAGGGTCCTGCGGCAGGATGCCGTGCAGGCACCGTACCACACCGTGATGCAGCTGGTCAGGATGGTCTCAATGGTGCCGCTGTAGAATGTGCACATGATGGGGGTTGGGGCTCTGGTTCTTCGCAGCTTGTGGAGAAAGTAGAGGCTCAGGTGAGCCTTCTTGGCCAGAGAGGTGGTGTTGAGGGTCCAGGAGAGGTTCTCTGTGACACTCACACTCAGGAACTTTGTGCTGCTCACCCTCTCCACAGCAGCACCGCTGATGGTCAGAGGGGAATGCTGCGTGATTGCTCTCCTGAGGTCCACAACAATCTCTTTTGTCTTCTATATAGCCTGCTCTGTCATGATGGAAGACCAGATTATCTCCACAGGTCAGCAAGTGAAAAAAAGTAAAGGTGCACACAAACAGAATTTGACACTCTTGTATTATAGAGCAAGAACATAAGCACAACTGACACAATATAACTGATAAAGACCTTGAAATCACATGTTAAAACACTGCAACTACCATTCTTTTAAAAATCAAAATGGTATAAATCAAAGCTACAGTTGTTCTTCATTGAATCTATGTGATGAGTTTGCATATGTGTGTGCACATTGCTCATTTGTAGTTTATTTGCAAATGGTGTGTCTTGTCACCTGTGTGGAGTGGACTGATGTTGGGTCGATGAGTGAGATGTCGTCCGAAACACAAGGTTTTAGGTTAGATTTTCACGCCTGCGTTGTTCTTCAGACGTTTACTTAGGGTTGTGTAAACACTGGAGGTGGTGTGTGTGTAAAAGATCACCCAGCTCTTTCCCTTCCTTCCCAGTTGCCCAGCTGTGTGTATACAACAGGACTTTGTTGGATAATTGTGTATTTTTCATTTTTCTGGCTCAGAAGTTGAGCACATTGGATTTGGAATGCAGCACTGACTAAAATGGTTTAGTGCCAAATTTATCCTTTGAGGGTATTTTCACATTAATTTCAGATGAACAGTGCAAAACTCTTGGCCTGCTTTGAACATAGTCCCACAGTTTTAAGACAATGATCCCAAAATATGCAGAATAGGCAACTACAATGTTTTTATGGTCTGAAAGTGTCAAATGTCTTGACACCAGTCTGCACTCATTGCACTTCACCTCAATCCATCTAAACATGTGTTTAACTAGCTGATGACCAGATTGAAGGCAAAAAGTCCCCTAAAGTTGCAAATAATCAAGTTGTTTGCAGTACAACCCCGTCTCCTGCTGTATATGAACTGCATTTTCATTTATTTATAAATTTGTTTAAAAAGTAACATTTTGTGCAAATTCAGTGGATTCACTCACCATAGTGACATAAATCCATGCAAATGTTTTGCATCAAGTTCATCTTTTGGTGAACTTTGACACAAAAAATTGTATAGCTGATCGACAGTCAGATAGTCATTAACTTATGCAGCATATTAGCTATGATGCACCGCCCACGTTAACTGAAGTGTTACAAGATGGTACAAGATATGTGTGCTGAAACAACTATATTTGCTTACTGGAGCTATTGTGACAGGCTAGAGATGGCATGTTCCTGTGACTTACATGTCAGCTGTTAGCTTGCCAGCTACAGTGGGAATAGTCCCAGTGTCACTAGACTTCCAATGGCACGTATTTTGCAAAGAGGTATAAAATCTGTTGTGCCACTGTGTGGTGCGCCATTTACAGTCTTCACAGAGAGGAGGTGGGTATACAAAGAGGAGGACTTTGACACTGGAGACTCAGTTTCATATCCTGCGTCCCATTTGTTGTTAGGTTTAGGCTGCTACAACACTTAGTTAAGATTCTGGTTAAGTATTTGACTTTAAAACTTTATTTAAAGGTCAAGTGTGTCAGATTTAGGGTCTTTATTAGTAGAATACAGCAGAAATGGAATATAATATTCATAAGTATGTTTTCATTGGTGTATATAAAAAAGAGGAACTGTTATGTTTTTGTAACTCTAGAAACTTTTATATCTACAGAGGGTGCAGGTCCTCCTCCATGGAGGCCGTCATGTTGCGCTATCATTTTTCTACAGGAGCCCAGAACAGACAAACCAAACACTGACTCTAGAGGGGACCTTTCATGTTTTTTGTGAGTTTTGCAACCACCATGTTCTACACACTGGGAAGGGGAGGGTGATGTGAGTTGTTGGCAATCTGCAAGCTCACCTTTCAAAGCCACTAAATCCTACACATTAGTCCTTTAAGTCCATGTTAACTAACATTTTGAGCCCTAATATTGGGACACCATGCATAAAAGGGCTACATCTCATACCCAGTTCATCTGATGTGATTTTAAACATCCTCAAATTAAAGCTGATAGTCGACACTTTGACCTCAAAGCCATTGTTTCAATGCTACTCCAACATCCATCCGAAAATGTGTTATTGCTTTCACACGTTACTTTATGTGTATTGCCATGTAATGTGTGTGTGTATGTGTGTGTGTGTGCGCGTGTGTGTGCTGTCTGCATGCCAGTCCCAGAGCACTGAAGCATTACACTTGGGTACACATTGACCAAGTGCCCAGCAGCCAACGCCCTGGAGAACAGACTGGGCAGTGTGTGAACCCACAGGAAATGTGTGTCTGTGTGTGTCTGTGTGTGTGTGTGTGTGTGTGCCTTGGAGAGAGGAAGTCAGATTGAGAGTTTGCACAGGTGTGTGAAGGGTGTGTGTGTGTGTGTGTGTCTGTGAGTGCGTTTGAGGTCTTGCAGCCGAACTTGCCCTTTGAAACTCCCATGTAATGCTCTTTCTCCTTCCATCTTTGAGCATATCCCGTGCAGAGGACCAGTGTGTTGAATCTAAAGTTACAAAGAAGGGACTCTTTGTGTGTTTCGGCAGCTGCAGGAGACCCGTAGTGCTCTGGTTACTGCTAGACTGTCATGTTGAAGCACAAAATCAAGGTGAGGGTAAAGAAAGTGAAAAGGAAATCCTTTTCACAGAGATCCTCTACATCTATTTGAGGACTATTTGAGTAAATAAATCTCTAAATGGTGGTTCACCTTTGTAGTGGAAACAAACTGAGCCTCTCAAAATATTGAGACCTGATTTTAGGTCAGTGGCATACTTGTATACTGTTTCTGTTCAAGCATAATCCGACCCAAGAATCAAGATATTTTTTGAAAAATCCCAGGTAAGAGCTTCTTCACAGCCTGCTCGTTCACATGATTTTCCACAGGTACAGAATCAACATTCAAATACTTATGTTTTCTCTCAGACCACTTGTATTACGTTATGCTTAAAGGTTCTTCTGGAACTTTTGCCCAATGATGCCAAAAGTAAACTGCCTACCCCTGATTTAAAGCTCCAGTGTACTGTATAACATCTACAGGATTTTATTGTCAGAATATGGCAGGAATGCGATATAATAGTCAAAAGTATATTTTCATTAGTGTATAATCACCTGAAAATAAGTTTTTCTTAACATAGCACACAGCCAGCCTTGACCACTTTAGTGCACTATGATTTTATCTGGTGCCCCTTGAGTAAATAACTAAAACTGTCAAATAAATGTAGAGTGGAAAGTACATTTCCCTCTGAAATATAGGCCTATAAAGTGGAAGTATAAGGTAGCATAGAACAAACAGACTCAAGTAAAGTAGCTCTAAATTGTACTTGAGTAAATGTGGTCTACAGTTACTTTCCAACACTTATAACCACTAAACACAAACAGCAAGAATAATTTGTGCTCAAAAACATGAATTTAATGAGCATTTCACTAACATGATGTGTTTGTTCAGACTAATCAATAATGATGATGCAAAGAGGCCGCCATGTGCTCCACCATGTTTCTTACGTACGATCAGGCATTTTGCTTTTTGCACAAGTTTCATGCCCACTGTAAGTTCTCCTGCTCTCTTGGCAGTCTGCAAGCTCACTGTCAGTACCACTAAATCCCACACACTGGTCCTTCAACAGATGATATTAACCAATTGTGGAGTGTGTTATCTCAGGCAGTGAATTGAGCAGGGATAATCTTTTGTTAAGAACTCCACTCAAAGGTTTTCAAGAGACTACACTGAGGCAAACACTGTGTTTAAGCAGCCGCAGCCTTTTATCTAGCTCTAATGAAGACTAATGGATCAGGAATGCAGTGATTTTCTTTTTCTTTTTCTTTTCTCAAACAAGTGTGTTGGTACTTTTCAGTTTACCGTTAAAGACATTTTTTGTTTCCTTTATGTAACCCCAAGTTTGTTTATTAATCTTACCATTTCTGTTGTTTTAATTGTATCTTCTTGTTATAGTAGCTTCTTTCTTCTTTCTCTTTAGGTTTGCAGCTGCTACAGCCCAGTTTCCCAGTGATGTGCACAGGCCAAGGGACAAAAATGAAACCAGGTTCATGTCATGCATGTGCAGGGTAAGAGTTCAATTTTGCCACAAGCAGAGGAACACTGACCAGAAGGCCATTGAGGTTGACCACAGGGGCACTTGGGCCAAATGGAGGCCGCACTGGCCAACCAGACAGCATTTGAGTCAACCAAAGGGGTCTTTGGGCCAACCAGAGGGCATGTGGGCCCCTCAAGTGTCCCTCTGGTGGGTCATTAGGGGAAAATGAAGCAAGGAAGTGTCACATTAGGGCACGGACATGACCTGTTCAAGTCAAACAAAAGGACAGAGGGTGGTTGCCACGGCAATACCCCAGTTTAATGTCATCTTATAAAATTTACTTTAGTTTTATAGTTTATCCTCATGACATTTTTTTGCCAACATCTTCCCTCCAATTTCAGTGCTCTGCGTTACCATGGTGATGTAATACACTCCTCTCCTCCACTCCTGGGGGGGGGGGGTTGTTGTCCTAGCAATATAAACGGACAGGCTGGAGTGGATAGATAACACACAACACAATGCCAGTATGCAGCCCACACACACACACACCCACAAACCAATGCACACACACACACGCATCACACATCTGGGTGGTCTTGCAAGAGCTACAAGGGTTAATGACAGTCCTGTTTGGAGGGATTGACTCCTGAGCCACAAACACACACATCCATACACACACTCACACACACCTACACACACACACACACAGACACACACACACACACACACACAAACCGCCTTTAACAACAGTAGTGTGTAGTCATGTGGTTGGTCAGTCAGCGTGTCTGTAGACAAACCGACTCTGATGAAATGGTGACTTGTTTTTCTTTTGTTTGTTTGTCTTCAGCGCATGTTTATGATTGGTTCACTGCAGTCATGTGATTTGTCTACACACACTTTAGGCAGACACACAGTTTCAGGAAATTGCATGTAAGTAAAAGGCCTGTTTTTTAAAGCAGAACCTGGATTTAACAGCAGGATTTCTAAAGAAGAGGAATGGTAACTTCATAGTTTGTACTACATGGTGCATCTTTGCATGAAACAGTTTAGAGAAGACAATGAATCTGATAATGATGTTAGACACATGTGGAGAGGCTATGTGGGGAATCTGATTACATACTGCATATAAACTAGGGGTTAAGGGGTTTAACTCTTAACCACATTATCAGATTATCTGTCTTAACCAGATTACACCGGGTGATCACATCTCAGAGCACGTCCACATTAAGCTGTCTTAATTTAAAAATACATCTTTTTCTCTCTTTCGGCACTTCATCCACAATTAGCTGACATTTTTCACAACCAAAACTTGCTGCAGTGTACAGGGAAGTTTTTGTAAAACAATGACAAAAGCATGCCAAATCCCAGATGATAGGTGTTTGTTACTGAAGTTTGGAAGACAAGCTGTCATGACATATTCCAATAGCTTATCTTACTCACAACTTTTTCTTAGTTGTTCCATCATCTTGCACCAGACACAGAAAAGGTTGGTTTAACAAGTTAAGACTCACACGAGCATCCGGGTTGTGTATTTTATTTGTTTGTTTGCCATCTGAAAAGAGGGCAATGTGATGGCCCCACCCCGATGAACCTGTGTGAGTTTGCGCTCTATTTATTTTTCAAGTCTCCTTTTTGGCATGAAACCACATGAAATGCAAGTTTTACAAATCAGATCCAAGCCGCATGTGGAAGTTGTTTGAAATGTGATTCAAATCTGATGCTCTGGCCACTGGCTCAGATTTCAAAGCATCCTTTGCATCACTCGCAACATTACACACAAAAATGGCATCAAATCCAGAGTGATGGAAATGCGTCAGAGTGTTGGAAAGCTTTGTCACCAGCTACAGATGTCTGGACACACAAATCTTATTTTTATCTCTTGCAATAAGACTGTAGACAGTCAGTCTTAAATATCTAATTTGAGAAACAAATATGATTTGCCTGCAGTCTGAACAAAGGCTTCTGTTTCTCTCTGACAGGCTGACTGCTTCCCACAGGGAGGAGTAACACACCTGCATGTAATGTTGTCAGTGGACTCCTGCTGAGAGCACACCTGTGGAAGATCTTCATCAGTAGTTTATATAAGCTGAGAGGTGGCAGCATCCTGCTCCCAGAGCATCTGTATTTCCACAGTTCTGAAGGCTATTTTTCAGCCCCTCAGTCATTTTAGTTTTCTGCAGTGTCTGTTTTAGCACTGATCAGTTTCTTTGGTACCTAGTTTGTGAATTCTTTAGTAAAGAATTCCAATTTACCTTCTCCTCTGTCTCCAAGTCTGCATCTGGGTTCTTCTGAAAAAGAGATTTCTTGTTCTTGTTCTCTGATCTTTTCTAAAATAACCTGGAGAGGCTAGTGTAGACAGATCCCACATAGCAGACATGGAGACATTTGGCCCGGATATGGGCAGGCAGGCATTCAGTCAAGGTGGCAAACAAGATATGAGCCAGTTCTTGAGTATTGTATTTAGCCCTGATGTCACATTAGAACTGCGAGCCACATATGCCTGGTCTTGCCCAGGAGTTACAATGTAATTTCAGATATATTTCAGTAAGATTCCAGTATTTTCCAATATTTTCATACACAGTCAGCTGTTTCACCCTTGTTTGCTGTATGGATATATTGCTTTTAATCATATCCATCCCACGATATGCTGCATGAAATAAAATGCAAAATAAAGGTCATACAGCTGGCTGACATACATGCCATGTGTGGCCTACGCTCTGGCTTCCAGATCTTAACCAGTAGTAGAATTAGGACCTTGTGTAAAACAAGATCTTCACCAGTGCTGAGTCATTAGTGTAGGTGAGGAAACACAGCTGTAACAATATGCTGAAGCTGTAAGGGGACTATATCAATCCCATCTGCACATTGTGATCTATCTTTAGAGTGCTGAATGAATCAGCATGTAATGATGAAATAAATGTTTTCATTTTTACTTTGTAACGGTTTTTGTTTCCAAGCTGTCCCTAAAATGCTACCAGAGTATTCTTATTTATGCATTCCCTTGTCTTCATACAGATCTACAGCAATAGCTTCCACAAGACATCGCCAGCTGCCGAAGCTGTTGAAACAGCAGCACTGACATGTTACTGAAATGAAGAAAACTTAATAGTCCTCATAGCTCTTCAAATAGCTGAAGTCACACTCAGCCATTAACTCCTCACGCCTTCCAGATTACACAGACGTGTTTGGGAGTTTCTGATGAGTGATGTTTTCAAATGCCATTATACACGGGGAAGTTTCAGCCAAGTAATGTGATTGGTCACAGATGTGGTACCAGCTGTAAACCTCAGTGAGCTGTGCTTCATTGGTTGCTATGCTGACTCCGCCTGTCGCTATGGAGCTAGTGAGCCATCATTGTTCTCTCCTCTTTTTTACTGGTTCATATACAGTAAAAAAATGAGCGGAAGAGAAGTTTTTATGCACAAGATGTTGGTTGGTAGCTGTTGTTTAAAAGCTCTCATGCCCTTGATAAAATCCTGTGCAAAATAATGCCTCATCAAATTATTATTTTGACGATTTCATTGAATGTTTATATTTAGAAGAAAATGTTTTGCTTTTGTTTATTTGAGAGCGTAAAGACATGGCTAAAGGAGGAAAGGGGGGTGGGGGTCGAAGATGACAACAGATGAATGGCTTTGTGTGTGAGCCTGTAAAAACAGCTGCCGGTTTTGTTTTGGGAACCAACATCATCACCACACACACCCATGCACCAACACCCAGACTGAGCCAAGTAACCCAAAAAGGAGAGAAACACGCCTGTCACGCACCTTCCCCACCCACTCCTTCGGAAAACAAAAGCCAATCACTCTGGGTTTGTATTCACACAC
Source organism: Lutjanus campechanus (assembly GCA_027495735.1). Taxonomy (NCBI): domain Eukaryota; kingdom Metazoa; phylum Chordata; class Actinopteri; order Lutjaniformes; family Lutjanidae; genus Lutjanus; species Lutjanus campechanus. Next base: position 10,171 of record JAJHUR010138480.1, read on the forward strand.
ACAAACACACAAAATACTTATGGCCTCTTGTCTTTCCACTCAAACACTAAGACATATTCTTTGTTTTGCATACAAATGCTCACTTTCTCACACACACATACAAACTCAAGCACCCCCCCCCCCCCCCCCCCCCCCCCCCCCCCCCCCCCCCCACCCCACACCC
>JAJHUR010138481.1:0-23127 GCA_027495735.1 Lutjanus campechanus
TCACACTGGAACAAACCTTCAGAAAATGATTTACGCTTCATTATAAAACACGAATAAATCAGATGTATTGTACAGACTGACATGTTAGATTTTGCAGCAGGAGGACTCGGTAATTAAAGCACACACAGGAATTTACTGCTTCAGTGGACTACATTTACCATCAACACTAACCGGACATCCACATCCAAATCTTACTTTTGTGGAAAATATGTAATCATGTGGGATTAATAAAGGATTATCTTAAATACTGTAAATTATTAACACATTTACCTCCACTGTAGAGTGCACCAGGCTCATAATACTTTATTTAAATATCCCTTACCTTAAACATTCATTCATCTTCTGTAACCGCTTATCTGGGAGGGTCTCAGGGGAACCGGGTGCCTATCCCAGCTGACATTGGGCGAAAGGTTCCTTTATCTGTTCTGTTTTAGTTTACTATTGTTGCTTTTTGCTCTCAAAGCAAACTGAGCCCTTTCCTGATTTTAAGAGATTGCTGTATTGATTTACTATGATGTTAATTTCCACAGTGCTAATTCCATCAGTACAACATCACGGTCACCACTCTGCTGCTCTTACGCTCTCTTCTTTAACAGGAATGCTGTTTTCATTCAATAATTATTCCAGTTGCTATCGTTTTGCTTTTTTCTAACTGTTAAGTCACCATCAGTGACACTCTGCCCTCCCTGCTCTGAGGTTTCACATTAAAAACCTTCAAGCTGCTCAAAGGGCATTATTATCTCCTTTGTGAAAAATCTGCAGGAAGTGTCACATTGACAGAAGCTTAATTGCATTTTTTTAATGGAAAAGTAAAACTGAAATAATTAGTGCATGAATACAGCATTTCTGAAAGTGAGAGCAGCGGAGTGGTGACTGTTATGCTGATGGGATTAGTGCTGTGGAAATGTACATTAAACTGAATGCATAATTTGAGCTATTACAGCGCCTGTAATTTCACACACAGCAGCAGGAAGTTTATATTAAAGCAGACTGACCTTATGGGAAATGTCAGAGTGTTCCTTGAAAGTGTTCCTTACATTACCTACAGTAGACGGTCGACATGCACACAGTTTGGAGAAGCAGCAGGAGTACTGGAGTAGTGCTCTTACAAAATGTATTTTACACCAAAAAAACCGATATGAGTATGTGAGCACACTATATTTAGAATATTTTCAGCACTTTACCTTGCTGACAGACAGACTTTTCTGACAAGAAACTGCCATTATATTAGCTACATGCCTCGCAACACACAAGAATTGTGGGTCTACCATCGCCTCGATTGGTTTGTTTGGATTTTTTTTTTAGTTATTGTGTGACTTTGGTGGTTAAAAGGGCTATTTCAGATTCACTGATGTCTCACAATAACAAAAATAAATCAACCAGTCAAGGCAGTGGTAGACCAGCAACTGCTGTTTTCTGCAAGGTAAAATGACTGTTTTTGTCAATGGAGTCTGGTGGCTGTGGAGAGAGTGATATTTGGCTTATATAAAAGCAGTTTCCTGCCAGAAAAGGCTGTCTGACAGTAAGGTAAAGTGGTGAAAATTTTCTAAATATAGTGTACACTTAAAATGATTTTTGAAGTGTAGCTAATGCACTGACTATCAGTAAGTACTTCATATAACCCCACTTAAAAAACCCAAACTATCCCTTTAAGCTAGCCTTCATGCAAAGCAACGCTTAACAAGCCACAGACTAATCACAAGACTGGACACAGACATGAAACTGTTATCAGGCACTCTTTCCATCTGACTCAGGGTAAGACAGCAAAGGCATCAAACTTGTTTGCTGTTTTTCCAGCATGACAAAGCAGAATTAAAACTCCAACCACAGTTACATTAAACAGGAGCTACAAGAAGCTACACTCATACTGTATCTCATTTCCAGTTGGATTGCTGACTAAATTCCACTTTTCTCTCACTAGTGCCACTTTTGGATCTCACTCCTCCATATTCATTTTATCAGATTGAATTTATCAGATCGTCTGCGGAGGAAATTCTCCACCTCTGCACCAACACCGGAAGTTAATTTGGTTAAACGTAGTGAATCGAGAGTGTCTCAGGTAGCAGTAATAGGATGCTCTTCTTTGTTGAATTTCCATATCTCATTTTATAAGCCAATGCATCTGTTTTTCTTCAGCATAAAAAGCTGAGAAGAGCTACTATTGAAAAGTAAAAACACAGCTTCACCCTCTACATTTATGTTCCCACTACACCGAGAGAAGAAGTCTGCTATCATAGAATAAAAATGCAGCTCAGATCAGCTCCTTTCTGATCTTATGTACTTTCTGTGTAAATAAAAAAAGTTAGCCATCCATTTAGATAATCAGTGCAGTAATCTCCCTCTCTCTGCTCATCTGTTTGTTTCCAACAAATAGAGGAGTCAGGGCCATAGCCAGATTACTGCTCACATGGATTAAGCAGCAATGATAGACCATGTTCTCTGGATGCTGACACAAAGTGGGATGTGAAGAACAAGAATTCTGCAACGTTAGCTGTCACTTCACTGTGTGAAGGCACACTGAATACATGATAGGAATGACGCTCTCCACCTCTACCAATAAAAACTCTGCAAAGAGAGGTCATCACTCAATGTTAATACATTTAATAGCCATTGAAGCCAAAAAACTTAGATAAATAATATCTAAGGATGAAAGAGAAAAAACTGAGGAGGAAAAAAAAAGATTTGTATGTCAAGAATGAAGCAAAAGAATAAAGTTGGACTTTAAGTATTAGTGTCAGGCAGAGAATGGCATCTAAATGTTGAGAATCCAGTTGAAATACCTTTTAAGAATAAAGTCAAAATGGTATTTCAACTTAATTCTCAACATTTCAGCTTTATTGACAAAAATACTGAAAGCACAAATATTGAAAGTTTGACTTCATTTACAACATTTCGACTGGATTTTCAACGTTTTGACTCAATATTTTTACTTTATTCTTTGCATGTCATTTAATTCTCAACATTTCAACTATTCTGTTCTCATAATGCATTGTTTAAAAAAAAACTCCCATTTTTTCTCTTATGCCTGGCACTAATACTCTCCTTCAAAAAATGTGGTTTGATTGAATGAAAATCGAATATCGAATTATACTTCTGCGAGGAGAGGGGACAATTCACTGCAATATAACTTACTTGTCATTCACCAGCTAAATGTGACAAAAAGTCGCCCAGATTATCACAAGTCTCCAAAAACAAATTTTACTCACCCAATCAAATAAAAAGCAGTAGTAATAAGCCTGCTGTTATTATTTGCCAAGAAATTATTGTAGCACATGAATCGACAAATGATGTTTTTACAAGAGTTTGCACCAAATGGTTGTAAAACCAGACACGAAGATTTAAGGTGTTTTTTTTCCACCATTTTCATCAGATTATTTATCAGAAGGCTGCTGTAGATATCCCTGATTTTATCTGCAGAACATGTGTAACAAGCTGAGTATTGATTTGAAAAAAAATATAGCAGATGGCAGAGTCTCTCAACCACCCACTAAAGTAACAAGAGCAAAATGCACCTGTTTAGAAATCCTTAGCCTCAACTTAAAAAATGCATTTTAATTGTAAACAGTAAGTTCTCTGATTGTCCTATGAGCCGTTAAAGTTTAGCATGATGTAAGATTCTGTTGAAAGCAGTCAGACAATGAAGACAGAGCATTGTGAAAAGAGAAAACGAAGAGCAGAATTTAAACTAAAGCACGATATTTCTGTTCAGGTGTGATCCGGACGGCCTTGGGTCCCGGCGACATGGACCGCGAGCAGAGGGAGCACTACCAGGTGGTGATCGAAGCTAAAGATATGGCTGGACAGAGAGGAGGGCTCACTGGAACCACCGTGGTTAACATCACCCTCACTGATGTCAACGACAACCCTCCCCGCTTCACTCAGAGTAAGAAGCAGGGCAGACTGCACACACATGATGAAACACTGAGTCACACACATGCATTCATTATAGAGTTCAGAGCCAGAGAAAGACAGCCTAACTGTTGTGTTTGTCCATAGCTTGTTAAATATGAAGAATCAAATGCTTGTAATCATGTAAGGCGTTTTCAGTCTTCACTTTAAATTGAACACTTACAGAACGTGGAAACAGAATTCCTGAAATGTCACACTTTATATCCGCAAATCAAATGTCCCCTCAGGAATCAATAAGCTGTTGCATTTAAATGGCAACACATGCTGCATTATATTGAAAAATGAGCAGGAGAGGCAAAGCCACAAGAAACACCTAACAGGTCACCTCTGAAAACATTGATGTCTCCCTGTTTAATGAGAAAAAGAGATGGATATTCATGGATTTTAGGTGGGTAGCACAATACGACGGAAATATTGGTTATTGAGTGAAGAGTGACTGCTGGTTTAATTACAAACAGTGCATGTGTCACATGCATGTGTCACTTACTTATGTAAACGGAGCGAACATTGCTAAGATAATGAGTAATTTCTCTTTGCTGATTTCATTGATTCAGAACTTTTCAGATGCTGACAGCTGCAGACTGTTTTAAGTCATGTTAGTTCAAGTTGAAATGGAATTAGCTGCTTTGCTGTCATTTGAAACTCACAAAAAGCATAAACAGATAAACATCCCTTTGCAAACATCTTTGCAAAGTTGGTCTTAAACGCCCCCAAAAGCCCATCATCTCTCCAGTTGATACTGAGGACTGAGTAAAGTTATGCAATGTGTGCAAGGGACTGTACTGCCTTGATGTAGAGGTGCAAAGGTTCGGGTTAAGGTGTCCTCAAACTGAGCCGCGGATGCCACCGCCTCCGTAGTCTTCAATGTAAACATGACGGCCGGCGCCTGCAACAAGGGGACCGAAGGCATCTTGAACGAGCTCAGCTATCTGCCACTGCCTTCAAAGTTGATGATGGTTCAACTTGCTGTTGTGGCTTACTGTGTGACCATGGCAACCACATAAACCACACTGAGGAAATATATTCAGAAGCTGTTTTTTAGTGTTATTTGCAACAACATTTCCGAAGTTTGATTATCTGGTCTGTGTGTAAGATTTACAGGCATTTAACGGCAAAATGTGGCAGAAATTGCATATAATATTTATAAGCACATTTTCAATATTGTATAATCACCTGAAAATGAGCTATTAATGTCCACAGAGAGAGCAAGTCCTCTTTCATGAAGGTGCCATGTTGTAGCACCAGTTTTCTACAGGAGTTTCACAGCCACTGTAGGTTCTCCTACATGCTTGGAAGGGCAGTGTTAAGCAAGGTCTTTGTATTCTGCAAATTCACCACTAGATGCCACTAAATCCTACACACTGGTTCTTCTATATAATTATCAAAACTTGATATTAAACCTTTCATATTGCTAACCACTGCCTCTATTTTAAGCCACATCCCGTTCTGTTTACCTCCATGATGAGATCATAGTGGTAGATAGCAGCAGACTGCTGTGTATGGTACAGACCACCTGAAGCAGCTGGGAGCCTCTGACACTGATTCAAGATACAAGCTCTCACTGTATAAAGCTCCTTTAGGGTTAGGTTAGAGACGCTATGGCTTTCTGTCCTCATCCATGTTTATCGACTAGGCTGTTTGAAAAAGGGAGCCGAAGGCAAGGCACAGGGCATTACATGTCACTCAAGACTCCATGCACCATCACAAGTCAGTTTCTAAATGCTTTGCGTAGCAACTGAAGACAGTTTCCTAGCTTTCATTGCTAAAACTGGATGGAAACATTAGAGAGTTTAAAAACAGAACCAATTCAAAGCCTTTAGTTTGGCTTTCCATATTGGGGTGGTGACATGCAGCAGTCATCTGCCTACCACGGAGGAGAATGGACGAAGAGCATCATGTCCAGTAAGGTGTGTCATTGAAAAAATGTAAGGGGCATAGGTTTCTTTGCATTCTTGCATCTGTTCAAGCGACTATTTTGCCTCAGACGATTGGAAGGCAGACAGATCTCTGGTATCATGAAACTATGCACCATGTGGACCTCCATTCTGCCAGGGGGAATACCCAAAATGCAAAGTGGCAGGGGGAAGAAGAAAGACAAGAGTGGAAGAACTGGAAAGACAGTAGACAATCCAAGGTAAACTTGGTTGGAGTTAAGCATCCAAGCCCGATCCAAAAAGAGATCCAAATGATCCAAAGAGGCAAAGATGTTCCAAGATTATGATAAAATTACCATGAGTCTTAGTTGAACCTCTCAGTTCATTTTAGATCTAAAGGACTTGATCAACAGGGGGAGACCGAAATGCCTCTGGATTCATTGGATAGACCTAGAAACAATTAGAAATGTGTGATGTAGCACTGAGTGATACAAGTGCAAGTTGGGGCATTACTTTCCATTTTCAAGAAAAACATCTCGGCCTGACCGCAAACTTTGTCAAATTACAGCTGAATAGGACAGTGAAATGTGTCTCTGCAAACATTAGAGATGAAAGTAGGCAATGCAGTACAAGAGAATCTTGATCGAGATTTGATCAGCACTGCCTGGTTTGACAGTTTCGTAAGTCTGTTCGCTCGAAACGTGTGACGTGACTTTTCAGATCAGTCATTGCATTAAACCAGTCCCATATTACTGTAAATAAATGGTTGTGATTGGCCTGACAAGAACCAGGATGGGTGGAAATTAGAGTTTGGCTATGTCTACCACATTGGCATGTGACGATGTCCACTATGAAACACCGCGATGCTGGACCTAAAAAGGTCTTTGCCTTAGCACCATATGTCCATAACTTTGTTGTGTTTAAGTGTAATAAACAGCAACAACAGATTCTTTCAATTTTTTTCTCCTACATGTCTAAAACAGAACATAGCCACAGCTCTGCAGCAACTCTGAGGGGACACACTGCCTCAAGTACAGAAGGCTTTTAAATCATGATGCTACGATGGTAGACGGCTCAGCTGTCAGTGACTGTCAGCCATCGCGATGGACAATGCCATTGTCCACTGGACCAAGCCCAATAGAAATCTATTTGAAAGGGAGGGCAGCAGATGTATGCGAGAGCAAATGAAACACAAGCTTGTAGGTTTGTCAGGGTCAGTGGTTAGGGAAGGTTTCTTCCCTGTTTGTTGATCCTTGTTAAGCTGAATCAAGTGGATGTCACTCTAAAAGTAAAGCTCTTGGATAAATGCTTCATCACTATGAAGTGAAAGTTGCTACTAACGGCAGACGTTCATCTGCTCACAATTACTGCTCAAATCATTGTTATGGATCAGTAAATCTTTGTACTTAGTTGACACATCAGAGGCCAGAAACTGCTGTGCTATAGCCATAGCAGTAGACTTAATGAAGTTTTTAACGAACTCTATAACTCATCCTGTCCATCACAGCAGGAGCACCGCTCACTCCCAGCATGTTGATCCATTCAAAGTCCAGCTCTTACTGCTGGAGGAATGAAACACTTCTTCTCTGGAAAATGATTTCACCAGCTGTGTGTGTCCGGGGGAATTAGTCCAAGTAACATTCATTCTTCCCGAAAGCCTTCTTAATTAATTAAACTTAATTAATCCTTAATCACAGGAACAGTCTCACTGTAAACATGTGGGCTTTGTACCGAGCAGCACAAACTCTCTCAAGACCCCTGCTGCAGTGTGTTAGTCAGGGAGAGAGAGGCTGTGAATTCAACCACACCGCTGTCTAATAATAATGTGTTCTCCAAATTTGGCTTCAAATGATGGTTCAGAGTAACACTGGTGCAGGGGTGCAACTTGTGTTTTTTTTTTAGTTATTGATTGCTCCTGTTTTCTCATTAAACCGTTAATAATTTAGTCTATAAGAAGTGAGGAAACAGGGACAATGGTATTCGCAATGTTTTTTTGACCAGCCATCCAAAATCCTAAAATATTCAATATACAGGGATATGATACAGAGAAAAGAAGCACATACTCAAGTCTGACTAGCTGAAGCCACATATTATTTGGCCTTTTCATCGATAAATGACTCAAAACATATTCAGAACATGAAATGGAAATATTGTGTGACTTGAACAGAGACATTTTTAATCCTCCACTGGACTGTCTTAACAAGTCTCTCCCCTTTCATGTTAATTAAATGACTTTTGTCTTCCGCTCACCTGTGTGAGAGTTCTCCTGTGAAGACTACAAAGAGCTTTGGACTACTAATTCTGCCACTGATTCCCATGGCAACAGATCCACTGTGGCCAGCGCTAATACATAAATAAACACATTTATGGATCCAGAAGAGTTCATTAATCAGAACTGGTGTTCAGAGTGAGAGCAGATTAGCCTGTCCAATTTTGCCATCTAATGTTCATGATTGGAACTTAGTCTTACTAAATGTGGGGTTAATTATTGAACATAGTATACAGCAAAACCCAGTGCTGTAATGTGAGCTTGTTACGTAAGATAAGATGAAGATAAGAAAATCAAAAATACTTTTTCCCTGGACTGTAGTGCTCTTTATTCCTCTAGATTTTTTTTGGTGTGAGTTTCAGAGTTTTGGAGATATCAGCCATACAGATGTCTGCCTTCTCTCCAGTATAATAGGACTAAATGGCACTCTGCTTGTGGTCTTCAAAGCACCAAAAAGTACACCTGGAAAATTCAACGCCTGCGTCTCTTTTCCAAAAATCATGGTTTTCTTTCTAGTCAAAAAGAAAGTAGATTCTACTGCAGAAAAAAAGTAGTTCCTGCATGAAACTGCTCACAGCAAGGTGTGTGGATTATCTTGAGTAACCCTGTCATGAATTTTGAAAAGAGACATTGCTGTTGAATTTTTTAAATGTATTTTTGGTTTTGAGCACCACAAGCCGAGCACCATTTATGGCCCTTTTCCAAACATGAGCTGGCCTGGCTTGACTCGGTTTGACTCGACCTGTCAGCTCAGCACAACAGGGGTTTGCATTTCCATTACAACAGGACTACCTGCTTGAAGAAGAGCTCGATGAAGCTCAAGTCGAGCAGCTGATAAGTGGTGTGTAAAGTGTTATATACGTCTCTGGGATAAACATGCTGTCACCTGCTGTTTTGTTATTTAAATGCTTTTATTATGACACAGCTCAGTCAGGAAATGTTTTCATTCAGGGTTTCATCAGTAGAAATTTAACATGACACAGCTGAAAGCGAATATGAAACAGTAAAATAATGCAGATACCTGAAATTACAAACAGCGACACAGGAGAGAAACTACTTTTCAAAGCACAGAGATTCAGTTAGAAGCTACAAAAGTACTGAGAGTTAAATATAAAGAGACTTTTAAAAACGTCTTTCTCTCTGCTCTCCTGCACACACATGAGCTAAGTATCACAAGACTTGTTTGTTCAAAGAGGAGAAGGGAGGCTCATCACGGGCTGGCAGCAGTTGGCAAGATGTCACCACAGCCTGCTTGAAGGCAAGTCGGGCTTGCTTTTGCCCCACTCCAGAGTGGGTCCATTCTCGGGCGTGGCTTTGCACAGCTTGCTGCAGCTCAACATGAAAAAGGTGGTAAGAAGATGCAAAACAGCGTGGCATGGTTTGAATCAGCACAGCCAAACATGCCAGTGAAAAAGCCCCATTAGTCCCATTATTTACGAGAGAAGGCAGACATCTTCAGCTGATATCTCCAGAACTGCAGCTCACACCAAAACTATCTAGATGGATAAATACCGCTGCAGGCCAGGGGGGAAAATATGTATTTTTGATTTGGGGGTGAATTATCTCTTTAAGTGTATAAGGAGTAAATGCAAAAAAAAAAAAAAAACAGAGCCTAATAGAAGAACAATTTGATAAATTTAGTCAAATAAGTCAACTGAAACTAAACTTAGTATTGGCAATGATATTGAAAAGGAATATTGTAAATTATTTTGAAGAATAATGTAAGTAAAAAAGTAATGTAAGCCACAGTTTACAATACACAACAGTAAGATGGAATACATAAAATGCTGCACAGACAATAGTATCAGTTGTGAATATACAGTAATATTAACAGAATCAGAAATGCCAAGTTGTACCAGTTCACTGCGTTTTCTCCAAATAGTCTGTAAAGATTCATTATATATTCATATAACCATGCGGATTGTTTTGGTTTTGGTTGGTTTGGTTACTCTGAATAATCCAGACCTCGCAGTAACACTTTTCTGTGGATCTACTTTTAGCTGACAGGCTGCTCTTTGGATTATGCAGAGCAACAAGAGCACTGTCTCTGGGAAAAGAAGTCGCTGCTGAATTTTTTAAATGTCACTGTGAGCGAAGACGGCATCAGGGCAAAGCAGGCAGCTACCCCGGGGGGCCCAGACCCTCTGGGGTTCCAAAAGTTCACTGTGTGGCAATTAGTCTGTGGTCATTTGATGAAATGAGAATTTGGGAACATGCTCAACTAACACAAAATAACCTGAAGTGACAAGGACCTTAAGGTTGCCTCTGCTTTTATAACTGATCTTTAGGGATCTTTTGTTATTTCAGTCAATGTTATGCCTACATGTGGCTGATACCAGAGTACATTTGGATTATGTATAAATCAAATTAAATTGTACCATGGCCACGAACAATTCTCAATTCTGTCTGGTGATTATGGATTAAGAACTGGACGGTGTCAGCACCTGTGACTCGGGTGTTTGCAGTCCTAAATTAATGCCCCAGTAACAACATCAGCGAGGCTTAGCCTTCACATTATACAGTAATGGAACAGGTATCATACCTTACCTAACTGACACACAGCAAACATGAGGCTGATTATAATTCTGGAAGGAGCACTTGTTGCTGTCTCGATGTCTCGCCAATTTATAATGAAGGTATTTTCTATATTTGCTTTATATTTGATGGACACTTAAAAGAATACAAACAGGACAGGAAAGACAGGAAGAGAACAGGGGTTCAAGTGGCCCGGATTTCAGTTTTGCCCTGAGGCCCCACAGCGGGATAATCCTGCCCTGCAGTGAGTGCCACATATTGAGGTTGGAGGCAGAAATCTCAGTGATGGATGTCTCACTACATGGGCAAATAAAACCCAAACTATGTGTGTGTTTAAATATGATTAATGGGAGGTGAGTGAAATAAGTTGGGGTTTTTTGTAATGTGGGTGAAACAAATCCTAGTTCTTGATCTTGGAAAATCAGCTGAGAAAAGAGTCTCACCACACGGTCCATTTAGGTTCAATCATAGCACACAGCCAGTTGTAGTGGAATTGCAGATGTTCTGATTGCTTTTCATTCTGAACATAAAGGGTGGTTTATAAGCTGAAATTCAAAGTTCATTCTGATGAAAATCATGTGACATGGTTGAAAGTACGGTTGCCCCTGACTAAAAATTTTAAGTAAACCAGTAATCATTAGTTCAGGCCACTTGTAGACTAGTCTTAGCATGTTTATATTAATTTAATTATTTAAATATATATGTTTTGGAGCGTCAGAAAATGGCTTTAGCTCCAGGGCTTAGAGTGAATGTTTTAAGTAACACTGTTAACATGAGACAAACCCAACCATAATAAAACCACAATAATGAGCCTTTAAAATATGAATTTTATAAGGTTCATGAAACAAACCGCCTCTTAACATCAATTCTAACAGTGTAACATCAAACAAGTTATCATTACAAATACTTGCAGACTCATCAACACAATGGATGTCTTTTTTTTTACAGATGCCACAATATAAGTATTAAATAAAAAATCGATCAGAATTAATTAAATCAAATCAAAATCAAAGGCAGAATCGCAGTTCTCACTGTATTTTTTTTTTCATCTCCACTCTCAACACTCTCAACACTTTGAAGATTGCACAATATAGATTACAGCCTGTTATGTCACATTTGATACCATATAGACAATCTTAGAAGAATAGACTAGTTTGAAAATGTAAAAGACAGTTGTTAGGGCATATAACCAATGATCTGTTGATCTTAACAAGTCAAGACTCGATTGTCTAACAACGTCATAGGCATCACTGCTAAAAATATGTTTAAATTGAAAAATAATATAAAATCTTGGATTTGGAGAATTGCGACACCCCAAGTATAGCAACATATTAATTCACTACAAACTCTCTCCTCAACCACTTCACACCTTCTGTCCCTGAACCCGCCAAGTCTTTATCGTGCCCAGAGTCAAGGTGCAGGTCAGAGCCACTGTAAATCACCTCAGTACTGTATTTCCTGTCTGCACTGTATTGACCTTCGCTGGTCTCAGAGGTCTCGGTCTGGCCGTGCTCACTAGAAGGCTGCTGAGTCAGGCTCATTTGCCCATTCACATAAATCCGGCTGTGGTTCTCCGGCGACACCAGCATTCCCCACTGGGTCTTGTGACGCCCCTTCATGTCACAACAGAAAAGGTCCACGTTTTTGTTTGTTTTGTTTTCTGCGACTGACTAATGAAAACTTGATTGATGGATAGTTTGGCCAACTGTTCGGGAGCAGCCCCAATCGAAAGCTTCAATAGCACTAGTTGAACACTGGTGAGGTTATTTTCTCAACTGCTGTTAGATCATGAATTATCATGCCCGGAGTCAGAGTCCAGGTCAGAGCCACTGTAAATCACCTCAGTACTGTATTCCCTGTTGTCACATTGACCTTCGTTGGTCTCAGAGGTCTCGGTCTTGCAGTGTTCACTAGAGGGCTGCTGACTCAGGTTCATTTGCCCACTCGCCTGAATTCGGTTGTGGTTCTCCGGCTGACTAATTGGTTGACTGACGGTTGGGTCAACTATGAGGGGGCAGCCTCAGTCAAAAGCTTCCATAGCATTAGCTGAACACTCTGGTGAGATTATTCTCTCAACTGCTGTTAGATCATGAATTAATTTTTTATCCAACATTGACAAGAAGTCTTTAAAAGTACTAGAAAAAAAGTTAATTGTTCACACAGTATGTTGCATTGTAGTTGTTCTAAGTTGTCACGACTGCAGCATCTCATTTGCTGTCCTTTACAATGACTCAGCAGCACAGCAGTTAGATCTGTCAGAACTAGTTTGTGTGGTGCAGCTCAGTGTTATTCAGTGCTAATCTCAATTTAGTAGCTGCATTGTAACAGTTGAAGTTTGAACGCAGCAACAGCTGGTGCAGATGTGGCAGCTGGTCATCATGAGCCTGTATCGGCACGTGGCAGTGTTGGTGTGTGTGCGTCCATCAGCAGTGTTTCAGTGCCCATAGCTGTGTAAAAGAAGGGAGTAAATTGCTGCTCCGCTGGCCTCGATCACATCAGTCATTCCCTCGTCTAATCCTTGTGAATTGACATGAAGGCAGAACTTCCTCCCCTTCACTCTCCAGCTCTCTGGCTTTCTGTATCCATCTCTTCATCTTCTAATTGTTTTTCCCCCTTCCTCTCCATCTCTGCCTCGTTCAATCATAGTCACTGTATCAGCGTGTCAGTTCTTCCCTCCTCCTCTCCACCCAGCATTAACACCCATTCACCCACTGTTTCCTTCTCCACCGCGCGGTGCAAAACAAGATCACCCGAGGATCTGCTGAACAGATTGCATGTGGCATTATCACTCTGTTTAAGTCACCACACTTAACACACACAGGCTTGTAATTCTACCAATATGAAAACAATTAATCGATTATACACTGTATTTGTCTTATGTAACCTAAAACCATGTCCTCACTCAGAAGGTCAGAAACTGGTTCTCATAAAAGCACACACACATACACAGTCACACACACCTTGGTCCACACATGTCAATTCATTTCACTTCACACCAGGACTCCAATCAGTGCTGTCAGTGTTAGAGCCAAGAGGCAACACAATCTCCAACCAGCCAGAAAGAAAACTGAGTGGAGATGAAATCTGCTTCTCCTCTCTTTACCTCTGGGCTCTTCAGGGCTTCACCACTTGTTTGTTTTAGTATTTTGCTAAGAGATAGGTACATGCATAGACTACCAAAAGTATTCGAATAGTAAAGTGAAATTGCTTTTTGTGGTTACATTGTTTGAGTTTGGGCGTGTATATTTGCAGGGTCTAAATGTGCTGCCCGCTGAGCACCAAATGGCAGTACATTTTTCTTTGATCGACACATCAGAAAGGAACAGTTTCACAGAGGCTGTAGCCTTTACAGACAGAAACATTGAATTAGAGTTATTTAATCTTTTCTTTGACTTTTACTTACATGTATACTTATATGCATTTGCTGTGCCACTGGACACTGTAACCTCAAGCCAATCCAATTCAAGCCATCAAGTAAGCTTCTGGTTGGATGCCTGTTACAGCACTCTAGGATCCGAACTTAATCATGCTTGACCTTATAAATTCATGCAGGAAATTGATTTATTTCAGTGTTTGTTTAATATGTATTCAGTATAGCCATATTTTGTTTGACCTAGCCCTCAAAGCAACACATTTTGTCTCTTTATTTATGGTATTTTTGTTGTTGTTTGCCTGGGTTAGTTTGGTTTCACTCAGTTAGCTAGAATGTTTTCTTCTAGATTGTCAGTTTTGTTTGGCGTGGTCAGCTTGTGTTTTTAGTTTGTTTAGATTTGGTTTAGTTTGGTCAGTTTGGTTTGGTTTTGCTTCTTTTTGTCAGGTTGGTTTGGTTTTTGTTTGAGCCGTTTGTTTTTTTTTCTGGTTTGGTTTAGTTTGGTTCGATTTGGTCAGTTTGGTTTGGTTTGGTTTAGTTTAGCTTGGTTGGTCAGTTAGGTTTGGTTTAGCTTGATTGGTCAGTTAGATTTGGTTTGGTTTAGCTTGATTGGTCAGTTAGGTTTGGTTTGGTTTGGTTTAGCATGGTTGGTCGGTTAGGTTTGGTTTAGCTTGGTCAGTTGGTTTGGTTTGCCTTTGTTTATTCTAGTTTTGTTTTGTTTGGTTAGGCTTGATTCGTTTAGTTTTGCTTGTTCGTTTCGATTTGGTTTGTTATTTCTTTTGGTTTTATTGGTTCTTGTTTGGTTTCGTTTAACTTGGTCTTTTTGGTCAGTTTGGTTTGGTTTGGGAGTTTGGATTGGTCTTGGTTTTGTAGTTTGTTCTGGTTTGGATGGTATGTTGATGACTGTTAGTTGGTTTAGTTTGGTTTCAAATGCAGTTTTCATGTGTTCAGTATTCCAGTTCTTTTGTTTCTCTGTTGACAGCTGCCTGATACAGAAATCCATATGTTCATACATATGTGTTAGGAAGAAAGTGAAATGATTCTTTGTTGAATAAGATGCTGAGTGATGGCAGCTGCAGCTGTTGCAGAGTTTCTCCCTCTCTGGATAATATATGTGTACTGTGTGTACACATGAGCACATCCTTTATCTCACTACTTTCCCTGTGACTACACACACACAAACACACATAAATATACCAAAACAGTGGCAGGTTGTCTAGCTGCCAGGGCGCCTGCTGTGTCACAGCAGCATATAATTACTCACTCAAGTGGTTTATACACACCACTTGAAATCTGAGATGGAGCCTATGTACACATGCAGACACACACACATCCTGAGTAAAGGTAAGTGTCCTGATGTGAAACTGCCTCAGGTTCATATAACAAAGTGACATCTCATTTACATTCATTTAGTCGTGTTTGGACTCCATTCAGGGACTCAAACGAGCTGATTTTTTCATACAGGCCGTGGCTGTGTTTGTTTCACAATGAGGAGGAAAACTCTCGCAACAAACTGACGGCAAAACACAGTGTTAGCACTTATTCCAGAGAACAAAAGGATACATCACGCTCACAAAAAATACATTGAAATGCCTTTTTTAATGATAGTCAGCAGTCTAGCAGAGAGACATTGTTCCAGCGCCTGGCTTCCATCAGCATTTACACGACTTTTTTTGGGCCGAGAATGCTTCTTTTGTTCTCACTGTCTACCTGTCTAACCTTCTTTATGAAGTTCTAAGACAACAGAAAGATGTTGTTTCTTCGTTCAGCATTTATGCTGTCATATGATTTTCTTTTTCTGGGAGAAACTTTCTCGCCATGTTTGTGTGAGTTTATGTAGTGCTTCCATTTTCTATGACAGGTATTATTCACATTAACAGTGTCAGACTGTACATGCTCCATCACTGACTCACCATATAAAAGGCTGGATTAATGTTCGTGATCAATACCAGTCAGTCGGTCTCTACTTACTGACTCAGGTGGTGATGTTCCGGCTTTATGTTAAGTCAGGCTTATTTGTGCAGCTCTTAATCCCGGTAAGGGTCTCAAAGGGCCTCACAGGGCCACATTAGACAAGAAACACAAACAACCTGCCTAAGTGGACAACAAAATAAATCCCCCCAAAAAACTCTAAAGGGAAAAATCAAACAAACCTTGAGAGGGATTACCTGAGACAAAGCTCCCTTCCAGGGTTAGAAGGCAGCAATGAGCAAATGACAAGGTAGAGGATCATTGGCATAATTAGACATCGTCATATAGCACAAATATGAAACTTAAAAAAGGTAAGAATATTAGTCTCAAAGGATGGAAGGGGAATGATGCAGCAGCACAACAGCCTTCAGGAGTCTTGCAAACATATGGGACTGTGGTCAGCTTTCTTTTTGTCGGATGTTTTTATGTCTATACACTTTTACCTTTAACATTTATAGGTAGATTATTTTTGTGCTACTTTACAATGGATTTACTCATCAGAATCCAGAGGAATTACAGATGAATTATTTGTAAATTTCAGGTCAGATTAATTTTCATCTGCATAAATAAGACTCCAGAGATTTATGGAAGTCATTAAAGCCAGTATATACGTAGGATTAGAAATGATTTTTTTTTCAGCACCATTTGGTGATAGAATCAATAATGACGCTGTGGTAAATAGTCATGTGTACTGCCACGATTATGGAATTACTGATGCCACCTCAGTCATTTCAAAAAGAATCAAAATCATGCATATACCCTTGTGGAGTTTTTGACTAGTAATGTTATAGAGCAATGTTTTCATGAGTGGGACCCCAATTTGTTTGTATGGTGAACATGCACGAGAATGCATGCACATGAACACATGGGTGATGCAATACACACCCCTGCCTTGTTATCACACTATTTCGCTTATCTACAGTTGGCAGTAACACACCAAGAAACACAGCAATGTGTCAGCAAGACTGCAAGCTAGTAAACAATTGTTGCAAACAATGCAAGATTTATAGCTTTAAAAATTTAATTTGCTAATGTTTTATGAGAATGGAAGAGTATTCAACACTGAAGGATACACACATCTAGGAAGGCTGTGGCTCACAAGATCAACTAATCAGAGGAAAGTTGGTGGTTCGATTCCGTCTGCATGCTGAAGTTCCCTTCAGCAAGATACGGATCCCCGAATTTCTCCCATCCCATGCTTTCAGTGGTCGATAGATTAGAAAAGTGATGTACAAGATGCAGTCCTTTTATCCATACTGCTGCTCCCACAGCACTACTGATGATTACAAAGAGCATAAATACCTACTAGCAAAAATGAATCATTATTACACATGGTATGAATATGGCAACAAGACAAGTAAGGTTCTTTTAGACACTCTTTCACTTGCATCATGACAGATAACATGGCTCTGTCCAGATTGCCAGCCCAGATTCATTTCTGACATATCCACATTGATTTTCGAAAGCAAAAACCAGCAAAAAAAACCACATGAAATGTGATTTGGAGATGGCGATTCCATTTGGATTTCTACAGATGCTTTTCAGCCCAGATGCTCCGGCCGCTCAGTGTCTTTCGCGTCACGCACAATGCACCACACAACAAGGCCATCAAATCCAGAGTGACGAAAGTGCATCACATTATCCATTTTTGAGCAGAATCTATACTACTGCTAGCAGAGCGGTTTGGAGGACAGAGGACAACAGGCTGTGGAAACACGCTGTAAGAAATTGTCTGCTGGCACTTTGGGGGAAGGCCTCTGTACACTGACTTGACATTGTGATTGTGTGAAGGGTGTCACCAGCATATGTAGTTACTAATGAACACGATGTTACCATAGCAAGCCTTTCAGATAAGTTTGTGATGTCTGGACACACAAATCCAATCTGATCTGTTGCAAATAACAGTACGGACAGTCTGTCTTAAAGATCAGGTTTTAGAAACAAATTTGATTTGCCTGCAGTCTGAACAAAACCCATGTGATCCCAATCAGATTACTAAACATTTCAAAGACTCCTCACTATACACTGCTCGCTTCTTACAATAATTCCCAGTTGCTCAGCCCTTGATACATTTTTTAAAACAATCAATATACCCACATTGGGCCAAAAATAGAGAAATAAATTTGATGCTCACTTTAGATGGGATTCAGACCAAAATCATCCTGCTTTAAATCCAGGCAGGAGGCATGTTGTTCAAGGTACCAGTGAGAATCTGATCCTGAAAGTCCAGTGTGAAAAAAATATCAGAGCAGCCACTATGTTAACATTTCTCAATGATTTCAAGGTAAACAGCAGAGATAGAACATTCCCCTTACAAAGTAATGGATGTGGGAATGTGTACTTTCTGATTTGATTGCTCACCTTGCTGAATGAGTTTTGTTTCGTCGGAGCCCTCTGCCTTGGTCCCCCCTCTCCACCGACCAACTGGCTCCATTCACATTAATGAAAGGGCTGTTTCCCTTTTCACACAGACCTGAAGTCAGTCTGATTGTGGCCTTACCTCTGAAGATTTAACACAGGCCATAAAAGTAATGCAATCTGGGAGCTGGCCTGGCCCTGAAGTTTTATAACCAAATTTGGGGGATAAGTTTGTTCGCAGTCCAGCTAAACACTGTCTCTTTTGATACCGTGTTTCTGTGTTTTTCTGTGTTTTCAGGTATTTACCAGTTCAGAGTTCCCGAGTCGTCCAAGTCTGGCACTTCAGTTGGGAGAATCAGAGCCACTGACAGAGACATTGGTAAGAACGCGGAAATGTATTTCACCATCGTCAGTGGAGACGGGATGGACATGTTTGACATCACCACTGACAAAGAAACCCAGGAGGGAATCATCACTGTCAGCAAGGTGAGAGGGACTGGGCTGGGAGCTCAGAGTATTAATCACATTAGTACAGAATTTGTGTGGCACTAATGTGATAGCCACATTAACAAATAATAAGGATGAAACACAAGAAACACACAAACACAAAATGCGGCCCAGAGGTCGGATGCGGCTCTCTCAAAGGTATTGCATTTATTGGTAATGATAATGAACTGTATGTTTTATATTAAACTGTAATTTTATTTGCTCAGTGCTGTACATGTTGTTTATGTTGTTGTTCTTCTAGTTTTGCTGCTATTATTGCACCTGTATGCGGCATGCATTTTATACTGTAAAACATCAAGTTTTGACAACAAAATATTAGTCCACAATTCATCGCACGCAATTAAGAAAGGGTGTCCAACAGTAGAAGTGCCCGATATAGAACACTTCTGTCCACTCCATTATTAGAGACTTGGCCATTACTTTGTGTCTGGCCCACGACAGCTTGACTTCTCATGTGGCCCCCCCATGAAAAATAATGGCCCACCTCTGGTTTAGAGGATGCCTGATAGTGTGTAAGACAGTATAATCAATATAAGCAGAGCAGACTCCAGTACTGAATAGCACAGAATGAAATGCAGATGTCAAACTGCATCTATTGTAAATAATGTGAAATCTGTTGCTTTCCTGATACCCACATTCAAATGAGGTTTGCTTTTAATTATCTTGATATTTTTCTCACGGCATTGGTTAAATCAAATTAATTCTAAAGCTGTGATTCAGCAGATCCCACACTTTTCGACTCATAAGGACCCTGCCCACGTAGTCTGTTTTACACGTACTGTTAAATATGCAAAGCCTGGGCATGCTTGACAGATGAAAGAAACCAAATTAAACTTATTCATCTTTACCTTCACAACCCCCAGCCGTAGCCTTTGCAGCAGGCACTAATACGCAGGACTGGTGCTTTTTATGCTGCTGGATTTTAGAAATGAATCACAGTGTCCTCACAGAGTGTGTGTTTACTGATGTGCAATCACAATTGATTTCTAGAAATTCTTTTGTTCCTCTTGCTGACACAACCTAAGAAAGTCTGCGAGCTTCAACAAAGAGGTAATGATATTTTGTCAGCAGGATGTGAGAAGAGGACAATATCCAGGATTCCTTCAAGGAAGCAAAGGCAGCCCATGTAGAGCTGCCCGAGCTTTGTTCTCGTCTGAAACAACAAGCATGCAGCATTGTCACAGCTGATGCCAAGAAACAGATTTCATCAACATTATTTGCACTTTTGAAAAACTATTATCATTTGTCATCAGATTGAATCTGTCAGCTGCTTCATATCATGTTTTTATTAATGATAGATTTTGCTCTCTAACAGCATGTGCTGTTCTCTGCTTTCTTTATTATTCAGTAGTCAGTAGCCCTGATACAATAAAACAGATGTGTTCCTACATCCCATAAATCCTGCCTTTCATGCTCAACAACTCAGCTATCAAATTAAATTATATGTTAAATCAAACAATTCCCTTGCTGGATTGCATGTAAATGTGGCGTTCTACATGGAACAGTGTCAGGCTTCTATTTTTAAGACTATATACAATATAAAAACTGTCAGCCTGGATCACAAGCCCTGCTTATATATGAAATGTAAAATAATATGACAGCATTTCAAACTGGACTTCAGGACTCTAATTCCTTATTTAAAATCCCTTGTGATTGTGTTTTCTTACAATCATACAAAAATGTTTATGCATGTATATTAGAGGTGGGAATCTTTCAATTCAGTTCTAATTCAGAGATAAAACAGTTACTGATGCGTCAAAATTGTAAGCTTTTAAGTCAGGGAGTGCAGTCAGATTGTATCCATCTGCAGTTGCTTACACCCCTCACCAAAATTCAACAAGCAGCCTAGTTTAGAAGTAAACATGATGCACATGTTGCATTGTGGGTGGGGGGTCTTTTTGTCCAATTTGATTCTTGTTTGAATGAGTAGAAAAGCAATTAAATGGTCCGCAGCCTTTTTATTTTATTTTTCTGCCTGTATGAGAATAACAAAATGAGATGGAGGCGGAGTTCTCCGCTGTGTTTTTATTAACGTCATGTCTCCAGTAGTTGTGGTAGTAGTAGTAGTTGTTGAATGCTGCAGTGTGTGTTTGTTATAGCTGCCGCTCCGTTAACATTTTAACGTTGGCCTCTGGGCAATGATAAAAAGTATTCACAATACAATTCACGTTTGTCTCACAAATGCATTTCTTAGGACACCAAATTAAAACATGATTGCGTTGCCCTGCAGTTAAGTTCTTCCTTTTTCAACTTCATGTTATCAGCTAGAATTTAGAAAATCGATTTGTCGATTCAGAATCATGTCCACATCACGATGCTTCTAAGAATCAAGTTTTTCCCCCCACCCCTACTCTATATCCCATAAACCTGGTCCAAAATGACCACTTGTCATTGTGTTAGTGTTGTAATGTCTGTCAACTCATCAGCTCTGACCCACTGCATGCTAAAAAACTTGATGTTGGTCTGTCAGAATGCAGTTAAAGAAGCAGGATATTCTTAGTTCTATATTCGATATGTGAGAAGTTTCTCCACCAATTCTTAAGTAAAATAAAGGAATTCAGGCTCCATATCACACCTGTGACCATAAATCTCCTCATCTGTACTGAACCCTCTGCAGGTTTGTTTCACATCAAGCAAATTTCAGTGCTAGAATTAGAGAAGTTAATCTCCTACTTAAATTCCTCCACCCGCCATCCCGCTATCCCCACCAGATTTCTGAAAAAGGTATTTCAGACTGTTTGCCCACAAATTCTTTCCATTATCAACTGCTGCAACTCATCCAGTTTTAAGACTGCAATAGTTCAACCTCTCCTGAAGAAAACTGCATTTGGTCCTCTTAATTTAAACAATTTTAGACCAATTTCAGACTTATCTTTTTGAAACGAAACTTTAAAAAAGTCAGTTGTATCTCAGTTAACCTCAATATACTTTACACAAGAATAATACTTTTGAGCAATATCAGTCAGGATTCAGTGTCCAGCCCAGCACAGAAACAACTCTTGTTAACTCTTTTCCCACATTTGACAAGATATCTCGTCATTTGCTGTTTTTACTGCCCCCCACAGCAGCCGGGGCACAGCAAGGCTGTTTTGGGTGGGGAGCGGGTGACACACACAGCTAACTTTAGCCACTTTAGTGATGTCACACACATAATATGAAGTGATAAAAAAAACAAAAATAAAAACATGAAGTCGATCTTCTGCTTAAAAATGTGTCTTTCAGGCGGACGTTTAGCTCAGTGGGTAGAGCGTCCGACCCATGTATGGAGGCTGTAGTCCTCTGCAGCGGCTGCTGGTTCAACTCCCACCTTCGGCCCTTTGCTGCGTGTCATCCCCTCTCTCTCTGCCCCGTTTCCTGTCTCCTCTTCAGCTATCACTATCAATAAAGGCACAAATGGCCAAAAAAATAACTTTAAAAAATGTGTCTTTTAGAGAAACACCATTTTCTCAGTTTTTGTCTGAAAAGTGGATTTTGGTTGGTTGCAACCAACCTACATTTACATGCTTATGAAAAAAGACTGAATAAAGCTCGAACAAAACAGTTTTATGTGTCTGAAACTAGAACATCTGTTCTTTCTTTTGATATATTCTATGTTAACATATTCATAGAACTGAATATTCTGTGGGTGTTGAAAAATCAGTGAATTTTGGCTGTCAGCTTTTTTAAAAAATGCTAGCAGGGAAGGAGATTTACTGGTCACAAATGATTCAATTATTATTAAATTCAGTTATTCAATTTGAATTCTACTCTATCTGAATTCAATTTTTCATACAGTCAAACATGATACTCTGATGTGATTACAACTGAAAACTCCTCTGACAGATCTGTCTCCTCATCCTGAGCCCCCCTCTTGTGGTGCTCCTCAGGGATGAATTCCTGGCTCTGTACTATTTTCTATTTACATGATTACTTTAAAAGGATACTCCACTTTACATGATAACCCACTCAGTATGTACTCACCCCTATGCTGATGTGATGATGGGTGAAGATCTTCAGTTCACAAAACAATCCTGGAGTTTCAGCAGAAAACAGGGTAGCAGCCTCATTCAGTACAATGGCAGTGAATGGTGACCACGGATAAAACGTTAAAAAAAAGCACACAAAACAAACGCAAAATGTCTCCATCCTGCTTGTGTGGTATAATCCAAGTTTCTGCGAGCCGCGACTTTAAAAATTAACCGCAAAAGACGCCATTTACGCCGTGTTTTTAGCCGAAAGGTCAACTGTAGCATGTAGCCGGTAGGATGTAAACATGGCGTAGATCTCACGAGACCTCCGCACGTGCGTCCATTAAGATATATACGAAGTCTCGCGAGATCTACACCATGTTTATA